>APFE031157687.1:0-55043 GCA_000404065.3 Pinus taeda | reverse complement strand
TTCTTGTCTCTATGGACAAGTTTGTCGCTATTGGTTTTAATGAGTTTAATGACAAAGACAATTCGGTCCTTTTTCAATTTTAGAGAGTCTGAAAAGGGATGGAAAGGAAACTCTAATAATCCTTTTTTGTCATATAATCCCGAAGTCCAAAAAAGTATAAAATAATATAAAAGGGATGAATTTTCAATAGTTTTAACAAGCCGAACAAGACAAGCGCTCGATCGTTTTGTGTAATAATCCCTCAAGTCCAAAAAGATTAAAATCTAGAGGAGGGATAGTACTTCTGATAGCTTTAACGAGCTGGAGAGGCCAATTGCTCGGCAATCTTTTCATATTTTATGAGTCAAATGAAAAGAGCTTAAAGGAGACTCGTTTTTGAGGAGTGAGTGATATTTTTGAGTAGCAGCTGATTCCAGGTAAGTTTTGGAATTTTCCAATCATGACAGTGTCACATGGATGGCTAACAGAATCACTAGTCGTAGTTTCTCCTCAAAATGGTAAACAATCAAATGGAGGTGTATGATCAGCTAAAACAAAGTGGAGGTGATGGTAAGAACACAACAAAGGCTCAAAAAGCTGATGATAATGTGTTCGCAATGATTATTTACCGAAGGTTGGTTCATTTTTTAATGAGCTTAAACTCTCGGGGAACATTTTCTCATTTCTTAGGTTTAATTTTTAACGAGCTTGAACTTTGCATAAAAATTGCTCGTGCCAGTTGCATAATAAGGATGTCTCATTGATAGGTTCCATTTTTATGGAGCTTGCACCACTCGAAGCTTTGCTCCATATCCTTTCATTATGCAAGCTAGGAATGACCAATCCTATGAGTTTAAAGGGTTGAGAATCTACAAACTAAGAAAATAAATGGTCGCTCTTCACTTGCATGTAAAAAGATTTGCATGCCCCCAGGTATAGTGAAATAGAGTTTCTAGGCTACCATATAGAAGTTCTCACATTTGTAAGATAGTTTCCATCTACGTAGCAGAATAGAACAATTCCCGTCTTAGTCCATTTGGATAAAGGTGATTCTAGCTCCAACCACCTAACCTTGACGAGGGAATCTTATTCCGGTCTAATCCCATTTTCCTAAACAGAAAGGTGTCAGACTAGTCATATATCCTTCACGGAAACCTACCCTATACCCAAAGTTTCCCTGTCGAAGCAGACCAGGGTGCATGCCCTCTGGGTTTCAGTCATGGCCATCGAATTACTCACGCTTTTCAGGTAGACGGATTGGAGATTGATGAGACATTCCTTACATGAAAAGACCAGTTAGGGATGGCATTTGACTATTAGCTATGTGTGAGCTGGGGAATGAAATCTGGTCTATGAGCTGGACCACTTGGCCTTCATGCAGAAAACACATTACTCGAAAGAGTGAGGAGCCTGGACCACTCGACTGGTTCCTTTGTTGAAGCCTGTTAGATTTCGCATCTCAGGCAGAAGCGATGGCGAACCAAGCACTTTCCAAGCAGTTGAGGAAAGGATACTCACAGAAGCCCCTTCATCTATGATGGTACCGACCATGACCATTCTATAAGCTTGTAAAATGATTTGAAATGGTACATTAGACGGTAGACGGGGTCTACCTAGTAGATTCCAATTGAAGGAAATGACTACGTTGCTTGGAGATGGGACCGAATAAATGGCCGGATATGACTCTGAAGAACTTCCTCCCTATGGTAAAGGAACAGGTCGATTTCCCCCATGTCCATCGAGGTCTGTGTTCACGAAAAGAATTTGAATGGTGTCATTCTCATTATCTTTGGTGACTGTATCATATGAAGATGGACCTTCCGAAGACAAGACCGGGTCAACTACCGCCTCGACCTTTTGACTTTCATCTGATGTGGATTTAGAGGGTTTATCTTCAATGATAGATGCTTCGACCGACCACAAAGTTGTGTAAGTCGGATTTTCAACTAGCGATGGGCTCGGCAAGAGTTTCTTGTACCCAAGAGGAAGCCGTAGCGGTGAAGCAGGACAGTTATCCAAGACTCTTTTAGCTTCGTCTAGGAAGGGACAACGGTGGATGGCATGATTGCCTTCACACAATTTGCAAGGAAATTTACATTTTCCTTTCTGTCTAGAGACTTCATTTTCACTAGTTGACGGTGTACTCTCACCATGATCGTCAGAGGTTGACGACACCGGATTGTGCAAATGAGGAGACCAGTCCCTTAATATCTAAGGGATGCAAGGATAATCTCAATGATAGTGGTCTCCTTTGAAAATGACACATGGAGATTTAGGTTGGATGGTGCAGTGTGTGGATTTTCGCTAGATGATGCATGGTTTCCCCTTTTTTCCTTTGGCTCCTTCTTCTTCTTCTCCTTCTCCTTCCCTTTCTTCTTCTTCTCAGTTACCTGGTTTTTAGCTTTACCAGCTTCACCAAGCAAAGAGGAAGGAGGGGAGGGAGAAACAAACAAAGTAGAAGGTTGGGGGTAACTCTAGTATCATCAAGTTGTTGACTTTATTGCTAAGGAATCGCGGTGGTTTGAACAACAGAGGTCGAGAAGAGCCATATTGGAAAGCCAATTGGCAGTGCTGGGAAGGACAATGTGGCCATATGAGGTGCATCAACATCTCCCCAAGAGGAGAAAGGACTAGGATTTTCTCCAAGGGGAAATCCTTGGTTGGTGGACTCCATTTTCCTCAACCTAAGACCAAGGAGGGAACAATGAAGTTATTCTGATTAAAATAAATTTTATGACGCTTTGACACAACTTGCTTTTTCAATTTTTAAGAGTCGAGAAAAGGCTAAAGATGACTCTAGTCGCCTTCGGTTTTTATTGAGCCTAAAGTGACAAGTGCTTAGATGGACCTTTTCCTTTAAGGAGTCTAAAAAGGAACGAAGGAGACTACTCTAGAAGTCTAGACAGAGGGATTACCAAACCAATCCTAAAACTGTAGAATACTTTTTATGGTACGTCAGTGAATATTCTCAAATACTGTGTTCAGTGCATTGCGATCAATAGGGCGGCAGACACAGCTTCCTAGGGATATAGCCTATTGTGGTCTCCCAATATATACTCGACGGTATGTGGGAGCACAAGTCCGTGCTGGCACTTCTCGTCTCAAAGAGGAGGAATCACCCAACCTACAATGAAAGCGATAGTTACTAGGCTCTACAACACCGTAATACATCTCTAGCCTAGACTTCTAAATGTTGTGCGTTAAGTTCCAAAGCGTGTTTATGTCCATTGAATTTATTTTACAGTTGATCTTTCTTAAGAAGTTTGCCTTTCAGGTTCACTGCGTGACGTAGATATACAATTCCTAAAATGCAATCTAAGATGATAAACAATCGTTTAATCTTCTTTTTGCAATGAAAATCCTAGCTACTAAGGAAAGAGAAGCATGATTCTTTCAACATAGAGCAGAGAGCACACACTAGATGCACTTTCCTAAATCAAAATCAACAAGCAGTCTAAATGCAAATGCACATGCATGTATTTTTTTTTCGCTTTCTTAATGTGTAAATGACAAAAAGAATGCTAAGTACAAATCTGAATCATTTCAAGTGACAGTACTAACAATTTTCTCTTCAAAAGACGAAAGGAAAATAATGACGACACTTTGCGATTTTCAATTAAAAACTGCTTTTGACACTTGAAAAACTATTAATTCAAATCAAATAGAAGAGTAACAGTGTAATCGACCATCAAGAATAGTAGGATTCTTTTCTTTTACTGAAAACAACACTTGTGACACTTCCAAATCAAAAGACGACAGTTTGATTACGCTACTTCTTTGTAAAGGAGAACCGTAAATGGCGAACAATACATAAAAAAATTTACAGTTCTTTGTACAATGGAGGCTGATTCATGCAAAGGAAGAGAGTTTCCACAGTGATATACTGATCATAGATAGCAAAAATCCTAAATAAAGCTGAAGAGAGTGAACAAAAAACCAAAATCTGGAAGCAGAAAAAGTCTTATCTGATCATCACACCTGTAACACAGGGAAAGAGCGATGCATCTCACCAGAGATGAAGTGCCAAACTATGGGCCCTATTTTAGGTAAATTGGTACATCAACTTCCCGGGGTTGTAACTTTGGCATATGATCTCCATTTGACATGCACAATACCATGTTAGAAAGATCTATCCAAGGAATACAACTTTGAGTAGAAAATAAATTTGTCCATGGGCCCATGCTGATCCCAGGTTTCCCAAAAAACGTCGTTTAGGGCCTCAAAACAGCTCTAAAAGATTAGGACCTGAAAAAATGCTAAAAATAGTAAACTGTGCTACAATTAAGGAAACTAAGGAACTGAAAGAAACAATGTTGGGGGCCCACGTGGAATTGGCAAGTGTCCACCAATATCCATCTGGATCATTCCTCCCCCCTTAGGAAGCAATGGTCCCCATTGCATTGATTTCCTCCATGAGATGAGAAAACTTCCATTGAACTTGGTCCCTGGTGAGCCACTTGCCCTAATAAAGGAGTTGGCTTGCTTTGACAACTCGATACAGTTGGATCTTCTTCTGGGGAGTGTGCTTGATCTGTGTCCATGATTCGATCAGTTGTAGCTTTTTCCATGCAATTTGGATTTAACTTTGTGGGTGTGAGTTGTTCTGCAATGTCAGATGTGTCTGGTAATGGTGGAAAGTATGGCCGAAGGCGGTCCACATTGAACACTAGGTGTAAGCCAAGGAATGGGGGAATTCTAACCTCAAACGCATTGTCTCCCATAGCCTTGGTAATGGTGTAAGGACCATATCAGAGTGGTCTGAGTTCCTGATAAGCTCTGGTAAGGCATTCCTTTTGCAAATGAAACCATACTTTGTCGCCCACCTGAAACTTATGTTGCACCCGATGTTGATCATGTTGCTGCTTGTACTTGGCATTTGATTTCTCAAGAATGTTATGGACCTACTGGCGAATATGTTGGATGTGCTCAATGCAGTTGTTTGCCTTATCTGTTTCGGACTGGACATGAGTCGAGTCTGCCTGAGTAGCTACAAATGGCATGGCCACATCAATGGGACATAGTGGTTGGAATCCCAAGCCCACTTGAAAAGGGTTGTGGCTAGTCGAGCTGTGGAGAGCTCGGTTATAGCTGTGCTGAACAAAGGGGAGGCTTTCATCAATGTGCGTGGATGCTTTGAGTTGTACATGTGATAAATATGTATGATCATCTTGTTGACAACCTCTGTCTTGCCATCAGTTTGGCGATGGAAGGTTGTGGACTTAGTGAGTTTGGTGTCCAGCATCGACTAGAGATTGGACCAAAATGTACTAAGAAAATTGTCATCCTGGTCTGAGATGATAGACTGTGAGATCCCAAAGTATACCCACACTCATTCAAAGAAGAGTATAGAAGTGGCTTCTGCTATGATATTCTTCTTGCAGGCCGCCATAATGACCATCTTCGAGAATTTGTCGACGACCACAAAACCACAGTCGTTTCCATGCTTAGTAGAAGGAAGGCCTTACATGTAATCCATGGAGATGGATTCCCAAGGTCAACTAGGGGTAGGCATCAAGGTATAAAGACCTTGCTTCTTGATGGTCAGTTTGGCAATGGCACAGGCAGTGCATGATCTAATGTACTCCCACCATTTTCTCGACCCCGAAATGCCTAGCAACCCGACTGTAGTGTGCTTCCCAAATCATCTTGGCATGCTCGCTTGAAGGAACACAAAGGTGACCCAGGTGGTATAACAAATCATCTTGGAGGTGAAAATATGGAACACGCTGACCCTCCAAGAGCGTCTGGTATGTGTGGCCGAATTCTAGGTCGCTTTTGTAGAGAAGTGGCCAATCAGAAGTCTCGTGCCCGCAAGAGTTGAGCACAGTGGTTAACACCATGATTGGTGGTCAACTAAGGCAATTTGCAACATTATTGGTGTTGCCTTTCTTATACTTGATATTCAAATGGAACTGTTGCAGTTATGTGGACCACTTCTGATGGCGATCATTCTGCAATTTCCCTTGGGTCTGTATGAACAGCAGGGGTCGGTGGTCTGTGTGGATGATCGTTTCCTTCCCCAAAATGTAATGCTTCCATTATCGGCAGGCTTGCATAATACATCTCTTTGTCATAAGTGGGATACTTCCAGACTGTGTCTGAAAGTGTCTCACTGTGATATGCCACTGGATGCCCGTGTTGAGTAAAGATTGCCCCAATAGCATATTCAAAGGCATCTGTATCGACCTCAAATGGTTGTTGCAAGTCAGGTAATGCGAGCATTGGTGCCGAGTAGAGGTGATGTTTCAACTCTGTGAATGCCATTTGTTGAGATTCAGACCAAAAGAATTTTGGTTTTGCTCCTCCCTTTGTGACTTGACTAAAGATCCAAGTGATATGAGAAATCCCAACACGAACCTACGGTAGAAGTTGGCAAGACCCAAAAAGCTACGGAACTCTATCAGAGTGTTTGGAGATGGCCAATCCCGAATGACTTGGATATTGGTTGGATCCACACGCACCCTTCGTTCATCAATAATGTATCCCAGATACTGAACCTGGGTCATGCCAAAAGTGCATTCCTCCAAATTGGCACATAACTTGTGTTGTCGCAGTGTTTGGAGAACTTGTCGAATGTGGTGGAGGTTCTCTTCCCAACTCTAGATGAAGATCAAGATGTCATCCAAGTATACCACTTCAAATGAGGTTGTGAATGGCCATAATATTTCATCCATTAGCCTCATGAAGGTTGCAGGAGCATTTGTCAACCTGAAAGGCATAACCAACCATTCAAAAAGGCCCTTCTTGGCTTTGAAGGTAGTCTTCCACACATCAGAGGGTTCAATTAGTACTTGTTGATATCCTGACTTCAAATCGATCTTGCTAAAATATTTTGCCCCCTTTAGTCAGTCCAAGAGGTCATAAATCTGTGGGATTGGGTACTTATTACTAACAGTGATATTTTTTAGCGCCCGACAGTCAATACAGAGTCTCCAAGTCCCATCCTTATTCTGTACCAACACGATCAGTCTCCCACAGAGCGATGAACTCAAAACGGATGTGGATTTTCTGTAGTAGCTCCTGAATCTACCTCTTGATTTCATCATTCTCCAGAACAGAGCATCAATATATTGGTCCATTGAGCAGCGGCGCACCTAGGGTTAGAGCGATGGAGTGCTTGACCTAACAGCGCAGAGGAACCCTTGCAAGGGAGGTGAAGATGTCCTCGTATTCCTCCACGACCTTGTCCATTTGTAGTTGTCCTGTGGAGTGGCCCTGTCTGGAGGTCGTGGCCACTGTCTTCTTCTTTCCTTGATGGCATATCATCAGGTAAACAAATTTCCTGGTTTTGGAAATGAGCTTACTGCATTGTTTTGCAGTAACCAAAGAGATGGTGGTAGATGGTGCTACCTCCGGTATCCTGTACAAATTATTTCCCAAAGTAACAATAATAGCACGAGGCCTTGATTCATACACATCAGGTTGCTTCCACAAGTATGGTTGGCCTAATAATACATCAGAAACATCAAGGGGAGAAACATCACATAATACCTCATCCGTGAAGGGCTTGATGTTGTATGGAAGGCAACATTGTTGGCTTATGCAAAGATCTCGTCCTTGGTGAAACCATTCGATGGTGTACGGTTGTGGATGTGCTGTGGTCAGTAAGCCCAGCTGCTTCACAACCTCTACTGAAATGAGGTTATTTTGGCTCCCACTATTGATAATGAACTGAAGCCGAGAGCCCTTTACCCACATCTAGGAGTGGAAGAGGCGCTCCTCCTCCTTTGGATATTCAAGTTCCTCCTTCTAGGTCTTCGTGGTGGAAATGGTGGCATTGGGCTTCGCATTGATAATCTGCTTCCCTTTGTCATTCCCCCTGTCAGGTTCTGACTTAGACTCGGAACATGCATTTGATTCTGAAACCTTTAGCTTGGCCACTAGTGACTGTTTGGCCCGAAACTCACTTCTTTTGTGTGTGGATCTCTTATGGAACTCACACCACTTTCTCATGTTATTTTTCAGCTTTGCGGCACTGTTCTTTGCTTGCAGCTTTGGTGGGTTGTCTTAGCTCACCCTGCCTTGGATTTGTCCTTTGTTCTACGGTTTGGGAGCACCTTTCCATTGTTTCAGATTCGTAGATCCAAAGTCCCGCTTATTTTGTTTAAACTTTTTCTCGATCTTGATGGCATATCGGTATGTCGTGCCAAGCGAGGAGATGTTCAGCAATTCTATTTCGTCGTGGATGTACCTGTGCAGGCAGCCGCAGTATTTGAGTACCAAATATTGCTCTAAATCCTTGATACCCAACTTTGTGCGAAGGGTATGGAAAATATTGGTAAACTCTGGCATGTCTTGGTCCCTTCCTTGTCGCAGCATGGTCCACTTTATGTATTGATCCTCATAGCTTTTGAGAGGGTAGTATTGCTCCTTGATGGTAGCCCAGAATGAATTCCAACTGGGTGCAACTAAAAACAGTGAGGCCGTACTTTCATCCTTATGTTCGCAGTATGTTTCCCACCAGTCCTTGATGTGGGGGGTGGCTTTGAGAAGAGTGAAAGTAATCTTTTCCCAGCCAGAAAAATCATGAACAGAAAAATACCCTTCTAGCCGATTTAACCATTTATTTACTGCGTCTACATCTATCTAACCCTCAAATATGGGAATGTCAAAGTTAACTTGTACCTTAAAGGGTGTGGAACTTCCAGAGTAGCTGTTGGAACTAGATGTGTCACTCCTGGGTAGCCGTAGAAGGATTTGGGAAAAGTTGTCCATCATCGAGTTCCTTTGTAACTCGAGGGCCTCTTCGAGTATGATTTTGATAGGATCTCCTGCCCCCTCGTCTTTATTTTCGTCCACCATGAGAGGCCGTGGGGATTTGTGATGCTTTTCTTGCAAAGGTTTGACTAGTTCAGGCCCTAACTCCTCGTATCCCAACCTCATTGGGGAGATGCAAAGAACGATAGAGAAAGAGCATACCACTTTGATTAGCACTGATCTAGATTTAAACAAGAATGCAATAAATTACAAATATAACCATACACACAAAGATGTAGCATAAATAACACTTCATTTCATTACTGTAAAATACTGAAATATGCTTACAAACAAAAATGGAAATAAACTAGCTAGGGCGATGGTAGCTTATCTCTGAGAAGATATGTGGCGGATACATGCCTCTCAGTTGTCTTACAATGACACTCGAAGGCCTATTTATTGTTGAGAAACAATGGAAAAACCTAAAATCCAAAAACCTAACCTTAGGAGATGAAGCGCCAAACTATGGGCCCCATTTTGGGTAAATTGGTACATCAACTTCTAGGGGTTGTAACTTTGGCATATGATCTCCTTTTAATGCGCACAATACCTCGTTAGAAAGATCTATCTGAGGAATACAACTTTGGGAAGCGCAACATTTGTCCCCAAACCTGTGTTGCTCCCCATTTTCCCAAAACACGTCATTTAGGGCCTCAAAACGACTACAGAAGTTCAGGACCCGAAAAACTACTAAAAATAGTAAAATGTGCTACAATTAAGGAAACTGAAAAACTGAAAGAAACAATGGTGGGGCCCACGTGGAATTGGTGAGTGGACACCAATATCCACCTGGATCATTCCTCCCCCCTAGGAAGTAATGGTTCCCATTACATTGAGTTCCTCCATGAGATGAGAAAACTTCTGTTGAACTTGATCCCTGGTGAGCCACTTACCTTGGTGGAGTTGGCCTACGATACAGTTGGATCTTTTGTTGGCGAGTGTGCTTGATTTGTGTGTCCATGATCCGATAAGTTGCAGCTTGTTCCATGCAATATGGATTTAACTTTGTGGGTTTGAGCTATTCTGAAATGTCAGATGTGTCTATTAATGGTGGAAAGTATGGCCGAAGGTGGTCCACATTGAACACTAGCGGTAGGCCAAGGAATGGGGGAATGTTGAGCTCAAATTTATTGTCTCCCATAACCTTAGTAATGGTGTAAGGACCATATCAGAGTGGTTTGAGTTTCCGATAAGCTCTAGTAAGGCATTCCCTTTGCAAATGCAAATAGACCTTGTCACACACATGAAACTTATGTGGCACTCGATATTGATCATCTCACTGCTTGTACTTGGCATTTTATTTCTCCAAAATGTCATGGACCTGCTAGCGAATATGTTGGATGTGATCAATGAAGTTGTTTTCCTTATCTGTTCCGTACTGGACATGAGCTGAGTCTACTTGAGTAGCTACAAATGGCATGGAAACATCAATGGGACATAGTGGTTGTAATCCCAATCCCACTTAAAAAGAGATGTGGCCAGTCGAGCTATGGAGAGCCCGGTTATAGCTATGATGAACATAGGGGAGGATCTCATCCCATGTGTGTGGATGATTTGATTTGTACATGCGCATAATGTGTATGATCATCCTGTTGACAACCTTTGTTTGGCCATGAGTTTGGGGATGGAAGGTTGTGGACTTAGTGAACTTGGTGTCCAGCATCGACTAGAGACTGGACCAAAATGTACTAAGGAACCTGATGTCCTGATCTAAGATGATAGACTGCGGGATCCCAAAGTGTACCCACACTTGTTCAAAGAAGAGTTTAGGAGTGGCTTCTGCTGTGATATTCTTCTTGCAGGCCAACATAATGGTCATCTTCGAGAACCCGTCGACGACCACAAAAACACAATCATCTCCATGCTTAGTAGAAGGAAGACCTGACATGTAATCCATGGAGATGGATTCCAAAGGTCGACTAGGGGTAGGTAGCGGGGTATAGAGGCCTTTCTTGTTGATGGTCGGTTTGGCAATGGCGGAGGCAGTGCATGATCTGATCTACTTCCCGACATCCTGTCGAAGATTCGGCCAATAGAAATACTTATGTAGTACTGCCACTGTTTTCTCGACCCTGAAATTCCCAACAATCCGACTATAGTGTGCTTCCCAAATCATCTTGCAACGCTCGCTTGAAGGAACACAAAGGTGACCCAGGTGGCATAATAGAGCATCCTGGAGATGAAAATCTAGAACATGTTGAATCCCCAAGAGTGTTTGGTATGTGTGGCCGAATTCTGGGTCGCTTTTATAGAGAAGTGGCCAATCAGAAGTCTCATGCCCATGAGAGTTGAGCAGGGTTTTTAACACCTTGATCGGTGGTCGACTGAGGCAATATGCAACATTATTGGTGTTGCCTTTCTTATACTTGATATTCAAATGGAACTGTTGTAGGTATGTGGACCACTTCTGATGGGGATCATTTTGCAATTTCCCTTGGGTCTGTATGAACTGCAGGGACTGTTGGTCTTTGTGGATGACTGTTTCCTTCCCCAAAATGTAATGCTTCCATTGTTGGCAGGCCTGCATAATGGAATACATCTCTTTGTCATAAGTGGGATACTTTTGGACTGTGTCTGAAAGTGTCTCACTGTGATATGCCACTGGATGCTCGTGTTGAGTAAGGACTGCCCCAATAACATAGTCAGAGGCATATGTCTCGACCTCAAATGGTTGTTGCAAGTCTGGTAATGCGAGCACTAGTGCTGAGCAGAGGCAATGTTTCAACTTTGTGAATGCCTTTTGTTGAGATTCAGACAAAAAAAAAAAATCTTTCACTCCTCCCCTGGTGACTTGACTCAAGGGCCAAGTGATATGAGAAATCCTAACACGAACCTATGGTAGAAGTTGGTAAGACCCAGAAAGCTATAGAGAGTGGTTAGAGATGGCCAATCCCAAATGACTTGGATCTTGGCTAGATCCACATGCACCCCTCGTTCATCAATAATGTATCCCAGATATTGAACTTGGGTCATGCCAAAAGTTCATTTCTCCAAATTGGCACATAACTTGTGTTGCCGCAGTGTTTGGAGAACGTGTCGAACGTGGTGGAGGTGCTCTTCCCAACTCTAGTTGAAGATTAGGATGTCATCCAAGTATACCACTACAAATGAGTTGGTGAATGGCTGGAAGATGTCATCCATTAGCCTCATGAAGGTTGCAGGAGCGTTCGTCAATCCGAAAGGCATAACCAACCATTCGAAAAGGCCCTCCTTGGCTTTGAAGGAAGTCTTCCACACATCAAAGGGTTCAATTGGTACCTAGTGATATCCTGACTTCAAATCAATCTTGCTAAAATATTTCGTCCCCTTTAGTTGGTCCAGGAGGTCGTCAATCCGCAGGATTGGGTACCTGTTATGGACAGTGATCTTGTTCAGCGCCCGATATTCAATACAGAGTCTCCAAGTGCCATCCTTCTTCTGTACCAACACGATCGAGCTCCCACAATGCGATGAACTCGAATGGATGTGACCTTTCTGCAGGAGCTCCTGAATCTGCCTCTTGATTTCATCATTCTCTAGAACGAAGCGCCGATAAATTGGTCCATTGTGTAGTGGCGCACCTGGCGTCAGATCGATGGAGTGCTTGACCTGACAATGCAGAGGAACCCCTGCGGGGGAGGTGAAGATGTCCTCGTATTCCTCCACGACCTTGTCCATCTATAGTTGTCATGCGGAGGGGCCCTGTCTGGAGGTTGTGGCCACCGTCCTCTTCTTTCCTTGAGGGCGTACCATTAGGAAAACAAATTTCCCGGTTTTGGAAACAAGCTTAGCACATTGTTTTTCAGTAATCAAAGAGATGGCGGTAGGTGGTGCTACCTCTGGTATCCTGTACAACTTATTTCCCAATGTAATAATAATAGCACGGGGCCTTGATTCATACACAGCATGTCGCTTCCACAAGTACGGTTGTCCAGATAATACATCACAAACTTCAAGGGGAGCAATGTCACACAATACCTCATCCGTGAAGGGCTTGATTTTGTATGGAAGGTGACACTGCTGGCTCACGTGAAGGTCCCGTCCTTGGTGAAGCCACCCAATGGTGTATGGTTGTGGATGTGCTGTGGTCAGTAAGCCCAACAGCTTCACGACCTCTACCAGAATGAGGTTCTTTTGGCTCCCGCTATCGACAATGAACTATAGTGGGGAGCCCTTTACCCACATCTGGGAGTGGAAGAGACGCTCCTCCTCCTCAGGATCTTTAGGTTCATTTTTCTGGATCTTGGCAGTAGCAACAGTGGCATTGGGATCCGCATCAATGATCTGCTTCCCTTTTTCATTCCCCTCTTTGGGTTCTGACTCAGAGTCGGAACATGCATCTGATTCTGAAACCTTTAGCTCAGCTACCAGTGACTACTTGGTCCGACACTCACTTGTGTTGTGAGTGGAGCTCTTATGGAACTCACACCATTTTCCCATGTCCTTTTTAGGCTTCGCGGTGTTGTTCTTTGCTTGCAGCTTTGGCGGGTTGTCTTGGGCTGCCTCGCCTTGGCTTTTTCCTTTGTTATATGCTTTAGGGGCACCTTTCCCTTGCTTTAGATTCACAGATCCAAAGTCTCGCTTCTTTTGTTTAAACTCTTGCTCGACCTTGACGGCATATCTGTATGCTGTGCCGAGCGAGGAGACGTTCAGGAATTCTATTTCTTCCTGGATGTACTTGTGTAGGTAGCCGCGGTATTTGAGTATCAAATGCTTCTCTGAATCCTTGATCTCCAACTTTGTGCGAAGGGTATGGAAAAGATTGGTGAACTCCGTCACGTCTTGGTCCCTTCCCTACCGCAGCATGGTCCACTTTATGTATTCATCCTCATAGCTTCCGACAAGGTAGTAATGCTCCTTGATGGCCTCCCATAATGACTTCCAGGTGGGTGAGGCTGAAAATAGTGAGCCGGTGGTTTCATCCTTCTACTCGCAGTAGGTTTCCCACCAGTCCTTGACGTGGGGGGCTGCTTTGAGAAGAGAAAAAACAATCTTTTCCCGACTCGAAAATTCATGAATAGAAAAATAACCCTCTTGCAGATTTAACCACTTAACTACAGCATCTGCGTCTATTTGACCCTCAATATGGGGATTTCAAAATTAACTTGTACCTTAAAGGGCGTGGCGTTTCCAGAGTAGCTACTAGAAGCTGATGCGCCACTTCTGCGTAGCCGCTGAAGGATCTGGGCAAAGTTGTCCATCATTGCGCTCCGTTGTCGCTCGAGGGCTTCTTTGAGCAATATTTTGATAGGATCTCGTGCGCCCTCATCTTTCTTCTCATCCGTCATGGGAGGCCTTCGGGATTTGCGAGGCTGGTCTTGCAATGGTTCGACCAGTTCAAGCCCTAACTCCTTATATCCCGAACTCGTTGGGGACATGCAAAGAAAAACAGAGAAAAAGCAGACTGCTCTGATACCACTGATTCGGATTTAAATAGGAACGCAAAAAAATATAGAGATAACCATATACACAAAGATGCAGTGGAAACAATGCTTCATTTCATTAATGGAAAATATCGAAATATGCTTAC
This sequence comes from Pinus taeda, assembly GCA_000404065.3. Taxonomy (NCBI): domain Eukaryota; kingdom Viridiplantae; phylum Streptophyta; class Pinopsida; order Pinales; family Pinaceae; genus Pinus; species Pinus taeda. The sequence continues at coordinate 40,798 of APFE031157687.1, read as the reverse complement.
AATGAGAAATGGAAATAAACCAGCTAGGGCGATGGTAGCTTATCTCTGAGAAGAGATGTGGTGACTACATGCCTCTGAACTGTGTTACAATGAGGCTCGGAGGGCTATTTATTTTTGAGAAACAATGAAAAACCCTTCACATCCCAAACCTAGAAGATGAAACGCCAAATTGTGGGCCCCGTTTGGGTAAATTGGTACATCAATTTCCCGGGGTCGTAACTTTGGCATATGATCTCCGTTTGACACATACAATAGCTCATTAGAAAGATCTATCCGAGAAATACCACTTTGGGAAAGGTAAACATCGGTCCATGGACCCATGTTGCCCCTAGATTTCCCAAAAAACGTCGTTTAGGGCCTCAAAACGGCTCTGGAAGTTCAGGGCCTGAAAAACTGCTAAAAATAGTAAGTTGTGCTACAATTAAGGAAACTTAAAATGTTGAAAGAAATAATGATGGGGGTCCAGATGGACTTGGCAGGTGGCCACCGATATCCACCTGGATCATTCCTCCCCCCTTAGGAAGAAATGGTCCCCATTGCGTTGAGTTCCTCCATGAGATGAGGAAACGTTTGCTGAACTTGGTTCCTGGTGAGCCACTTGCCCTGGTGAAGGAATTGGCCTGCTTTGACAACTCGATACAGTTGGATATTCTGTTGGCGAGTGTTCTTGATCTGTGTGTCCATGATCCAATCAGTTGCAGCTTGTTCCGTGCAATCTGGATTTAATTCTATGGGTGTGAGTTGTTTTGCAATGTCGGATGTGTCTAGCAATGGTGGAAAGTATGGTCGAAGGCGGTCCACATTGAATAACGGATGCAGGCCAAGGAATGGGGGAATGCTGAGCTCAAATGCATTATCTCCCACAGCCTTAGTAATGGTGTAAGAACCATATCGAAGTGGTCTCAGTTTCCGATAGGCTCCAGTAAGGCGTTCCTTTTGCAAATGCAACCAAACTTTGTCACCCACCTGAAACTTGTGTGGCACCCAATGTTGATCATGTCGCTGCTTGTACATGGCATTTGATTTCTCCATAATGTCATGGACCTACTGGCGAATATGTTGGATGTCCTCAATGAAGCTGGTTGCCTTATTTGTTTCGGACTAGACATGAGCTGAATCTGTGTGAGTAGCTGCAAATGGCATGGCCACATCAATGGGGCATAGTAGCTGGAATCCCAAGCCCACCTGAAAAAGGTTGTGGCCAGTCGAGCTGTGAAGAGCTTGGTTGTAGTTGTGTTGAACATAGGGGAGGCTCTCTTCCCATGTGTGTGGATGCTTTGAGTTATACATGCGCAGAATGTGCACAATCATCCTATTGACAACCTCTGTCTGGCCATCAGTTTGAGGATGGAAGGCTGTGGACTTAGTGAGTTTGGTGTCCAGAATTGACCAGAGACTAGACCAAAATGTACTGAGGAACTGACTGTCTCGATCTGAGATGATAGACTGTGGGATCCTAAAGTGCACCCACACTCGTTCAAAGAAGAGTTTAGTAGTGGCTTCTGCTGTGATATTCTTCTTACAGGCCGCCATAATGGCCATCTTTGAGAACTTGTCAACGACCACAAAAACACAGTCATTTCCATGCTTAGTGGAAGGAAGGCCTGACATGTAATCCATGGAGATGGATTCCCAAGGTCGACTATGGGTAGGCAGCGGGGCATAGAGGCCTTGCTTCTTGATGGTCGGTTTGGCAATGGCATAGGTAGTACATGATCTGATTTACTTCCCAGCATCCTGTCGAAGATTCGGCCAATAGAAATACTTTTGCAGCACTGCCACCATTTTCTCAACCCCGAAATGCCCAGCAGCCCGACTGTAGTGTTCTTCCCAAATCATCTTGGCACGCTCGCTGGAAGGAACACAAAGGTGACCCAGGTGGCATCAAAGGGCATCCTGGAGGTGAAAATCTGGAACATGCTGACCCTCCAAGAGTGTCTGGTATGTGTGGCTGAATTCTGGGTCGCTTTTGTAGAGAAGTGGCCAGTCAAAAGTCTCATACCCATAAGAGTTGAGCATGGTGGTTAAGGCCATGATCGGTGGTCGACTGAGGCAATCTGCAACATTATTGGCGACGCCCTTCTTATATTTGATATTCAAATGGAACTATTGCAGTTATGTAGACCACTTATGATGGCGATCATTTTGCAATTTCCCTTGGGTCTGTATGAACTGCAGGGGTCGATGGTCTGTGTGGATGACCGTTTCCTTCCCCAAAATGTAATGCTTCCATTGTCGGCAGGCCTGCCACAATTTGGAATACATCTCTTTATCATAAGTGGGATACTTCCGGATTGTGTCTGAAATTGTTTCACTATGATATGCCACTAGATGCCCATGTTGAGTAAGGACTGCCCCAATAGCATAGTCAAAGGCATCTATCTCGACCTCAAATGGTTGTTGCAAATCTGGTAATGCGAGCACTGGTGCTGTGCAGAGGCGATCTTTCAACTCTATGAAAGCCTTCTGTTGAGATTCAAACCAAAATAATTTTGCTTTGGATCCTCCCTTGTTGACTTGACTCAAGGGCCAAGTGATATGAGAAAACCCCAACACGAACCTGCGGTAGAAGTTGGCAAGACCTAGAAAGCTGCAAAGCTCTGTCAAAGTGGTTGGAGATGGCCAATCCCGAATGACTTGGATCTTGGCTGGATCCGCATGCACCCCCTGTTCATCAACAATGTATTCCAGATACTGAACCTGGGTCATGTCAAAAGTGCATTTCTCCAAATTATCACACAGCTTGTGTTGCCGCAGTTGTTGGAGGACCTGTCAGATGTGGTGGAGGTGCTCTTCCCAGCTTTGGCTGAAGATCAGAATGTCATCCAAGTATACCACTACAAATGAGTTGGTGAATGGCCGCAAGATGTCATCCATTAGCCTCATGAATGTTGCAGGAGCATTCGTCAATCCGAAAGGCATAACCAACCATTCGAAAATGCCCTCCTTGGCTTTGAAGGCAGTCTTCCACACATCAGAGGGTTCGATTGTACTTGGTGATATCTTGACTTCAGATCGATCTTGCTGGAATATTTTCCCCCTTTAGTTGGTCCAGGAGGTCATCAATCAACGGGATCGGGTACCTATTACAGACAATGATCTTGTTCAGTGCCCGATAGTCAATACAGAGTCTCCAAGTCCCATCCTTCTTTTGTACCAACACGATTGGGCTCCCACAAGGTGATGAACTCGGACAGATGAGACCTTTCTGCAGTAGCTCCTGAACCTACCTCTTGATTTCATCGTTCTCCAGAATGAAGCACCGATAAATTGGTTCATTGGGTAGCGACGCACATGGGGTCAGATCGATGGAGTGCTTGACCTGGCAGTGCAGAGGAACCCCTACGGCAGAGGTGAAGATGTCCTCGTACTCCTCCATGACCTTGTCCATCTGTAGTTTTTGTGCGGAAGGGCCCTGTCTGGAGGCTGTGGCCACCGTCTTCTTCTTTCCTTGAGGGCATATCATTAGGAAAACAAATTTCCCAGTTTTGGAAATGAGCTTACTGCATTTTTTTGCAGTAATCAAAGAGATGGCAGTAGGCGGTGCTACCTCTGTTATTTTGTACAACTTATTTCCCAATGTAATAATAACAGTATGGGGCCTTGATTCATACACAACATGTCGCTTCCACAAGTATGGTTGTCATAATAATACATCACAAACTTCAAGGGGAGCAATGTCACACAATACCTCATCCGTGAAGGGCTTGATTTTGTATGGAAGGCGACACTGCTGGCTCACGCGAAGATCCCGTCCTTGGTGAAGCCACCCGATGGTGTATGGTTGTGGATGTGCTGTGGTCGGTAAGCCCAAACGCTTCACAACCTCTGCCGAAATGAGGTTCTTTTGGCTCCCGCTATCGACAATGAACTGTAGTGGGGAGCCCTTTACCCACATCTGGGAGTGGAAGAGATGCTCCTCCTCCTCTGGATCTTCAGGTTCATTTTTCTGGATCTTGGCAGTATCAACAGTGGTGTGGGATCCACATCAATAATCTGCTTCCCTTTGTCATTCCCCTTGTCGGGTTCTGACTCAGAGTCGGAACATGCATCTGATTCTGAAACCTTTAGCTCAGCCACCAGTGACTGCTTTGCCCGACACTCACTTGTGTTGTGAGTGGAGCTCTTATGGAACTCACACCATTTTCCCATGTCCTTTTTCGTCTTTGCAACACTGTTCTTTGATTGTAGCTTTGGTGGGTTGTCTTGGGCTGCCCCGCCTAGGCTTTGTCCTTTGTTCTGTGGTTTCGAGGCACCTTTCCCTTGCTTTGGATTCATAGATCCAAAGTCTCGCTTCTTTTGTTTAAACTTCTACTCGACCTTGACGGCATATCGGTATGCTGTGCCGAGCGAGGAGATGTTCAAGAATTCTATTTCTTCCTGGATGTACATGTGTAGGCAGCCACGGTATTTGAGTATCAAATGCTTCTCTAAATCCTTGATCCCCAACTTTGTGCGAAGGGTATGGAAAAGATTGGTGAACTCTGGCACGTCTTGGTCCCTTCCCTGCCGCAGCGTGGTCCACTTTATGTATTCATCCTCATAGCTTCCGACAGGGTAGTACTGCTCCTTGATGGCCTCCCGGAATGAATCCCATGTGGGTGCAGCTGAAAATAGTGAGCCGGTAATTTCATCCTTCTGCTCGCAGTAGGTTTCCCACCAATCCTTGACGTGGGGGGCTGCTTTGAGAAGAGCAAAAACAATCTTTTCTCCGACTCGAAAATTCATGAACAGAAAAATAACCCTCTAGCAGATTTAACCACTTATCTACAGCATCTACATCTATCTGACCCTTGAATATGGGGATTTCAAAATTAACTTGTACCTTAAAGGGCGTGGCATTTCCAGAGTAGCTGCTGGAAGCCGATGCGTCACTTCTGGGTAGCCGTTGAAGGATCTGCGCAAAGTTATCCATCATCGCGTTCCTCTGCCGCTCGAGTGCTTCTCCGAGCAAGATTTTGATAGGATCTCCTGCCCCCTCGTCTTTCTTCTCATCCGCCATGGGAGGTCGTCGAGATTTGCGAGGCTGGTATTGCAAAAGTTCGACCAGTTCAAGCCCTAACTCCTTATATCCCGACCTCGTTGGGGACATGCAAAGAAAAACAGAGAAAAAGCAGACCGCTCTGATACCACTGATCCGGATTTAAACAGGAACGCAATAAAATACTGAGATAACCATATACACAAAGATGCAGCGGAAATAATACTTCATTTCATTAATGGAAAATACTGAAATATGCTTACAACCGGAAATAGAAATAAACCAGCTAGGGCGATGGTAGCTTATCTCTGAGAAGAGATGTGGTGGCTACATGCCTCTGAACTGTCTTACAATGAGGCTCGAAGGCCTATTTATTGTTGAGAAACAATGGAAAACCCTTCACATTCCAAAACTAACCCTAGAAGATGAAACGCCAAATTGTGGGCCCCGTTTGGGTAAATTGGTACATCAATTTCCTGGGGTCGTAACTTTGGCATATGATCTCCGTTTGACGCGTACGATAGCTTGTTAGAAAGATATATCCGAGAACTACCACTTTGGGAAGGGAAACATCAATCCATGGACCCATGTTGCCCCCAGATTTCCCAAAAAACATTGTTTAGGGCCTCAAAACGGCTCCGGAAGTTCAGGACCCGAAAAACTGCTAAATATAATAAGTTGTGCTACAATTAAGGAAACTGAAAATGTTGAAAGAAACAATGATGGGGGTCTAGATGGACTTGGTAGGTGGCCACCAATATCCACCTGGATCATGCTTCGATCTTGGCCTGCAGTTTGTAGAACTCCAACTTCAAAACCTACAGGTTGGCGATTCCTTGTGTAGCAGCTTGTTGAACTTGTTCAACCAACTTTTCGGTTGTTAGGCCTTCAAATGCAAGGCCCATGGTCCTTTGATTTTGCTGCATCCCGTTCAGATTACTATGAACAGACAAAGTCAGCTGGCTAGCCTCTTTTGTCCATGGATACATTCATGTAGAAATAATTGCTTTCTTACGATGCAACTCCTCAATTTCATTTTGTATAATTTTCCCTTACTGGAACTGCGTGAACCATTGTCTGGTGCCAGTGTTCATGTAGTCAATCGAATTTCATCGAATTGCCTCTGTTTCTCTTTGATCCCCTCCAATCTTTTGCAGAGTGGGATCCTCCTGTAGCGAGTTCCACAACTCCATGGCTTGCTCAAATAGCTTTGTGTATCTCTTTATTTCGTCTTCTAACGTTTCCATGCTTTCTTTGATAGCAGCTCCACGCTGCTCTCTAACTTCTGGAGGAGTTGTGGGCTGCAAATTCAATTGTAGCTCTGATATCTGCAACTATAATTCAAACTAGACTTGGCCTATTTCATCTTTAGATTCCTTCACTATAGCGACCAGCTTTTGGATATTTTCCACGGAGGCTAATTCGGTTGGAATATTAAGGTCTGGCTGGTCACTGCATGCATATGCAATGTATATGTCTAACCGTTGGCTCGGCACTATGATTTCCTCTTTCTCCTTAAGCGCATGTGCCTTATCCTAAAAAATTTGCTAGTTGTTTGTTTTAACTTCACTGATTACTAGCAGCACATGCTACTCCCTAATCCACAATTCATCGAACACCCCTTAGTGAAGCTCATGCAAGGTCTAGATAGGGGGTGTTGGGAGGTTTAAGCCCATGTTATTTATCTACATTAGTTGGGTCCTTTGTTGGTCTGTTTTAGCATGCAGGGATCCTTTTTGCAACTGAATGATGCGAATATCCAAAGACTCGTCTGTATCCAAAAATGACTCACTCGCTTGATTCAGGCTCGCTTGTTACCCGGTCGACTAGCCCACGTCTGCCTGCATTCTACCTATTTTGATTTGCACTCGCACAAATATTACTGAACCTTTCCCAACACCTACTTTTATTGTTCCTCAAAGTGGCCCTAAATATCAGTCATTGTGTCATGGACCATGTCACCTATCTCATCGAAATCCCCTTCAGTAAGGACTAAAAGGGTCATGCCTACTGATCGGTCAAACTTTTGTTTCTTGCACGACCCAGTGGAGGTTTTCCCCTTCCTTGTTTGAACTACGAAGGGGGATTCTAACTCCACACCCCCTGCATCGCATTCCTCTGTGTCTTCCTCCTTTGGTATTTTATCCTTTTCTAACTCCTCAACATCAATTGTGGCCTATGACATTGTTATCTCCTAAGATGATTTTTATTTGGCTTCCGCTTATTTTTCTCTAGCTGCAACTTCTTTTTTCTTCTTAGCTTTCTCACGTGTGGCAGCGTGTTGTGCTTCTTTTTCTCTGTTTTATTCGTATGCACAGTTGACCCCTCTAAGACCTTACTAGTACCTGCACTGACATCAGACGGGGTGATCCAGTCACTTTTCCACTTGGTGGCAACCCCTACTATGTCCCCCTCAGCCACCAAGTAGGGCAACTTGTGCGATATCTTCATGGGATCCCTCCTCACACGAATATGAAGATTGTGGAAATATGCTTTGAAATCGGCTATGATATCATACTTCTTGTACAGTGTGGGTGAAAACTTCGGCCTCTGGCGAATCAGATCAAATCCATATCAAAAAGGACCCATAAGATATTCACCTTTGTGATGCATGCAGGGTCCTTTGTAGCCTAGAGCAAAGCGAACTTCGCTGCCTCGGGAAGGCCCAGATTGTGGGGAGGAAACAAACTGTCCTCTGGAGTCCGCCATGCCACCAATGGTATCAGTAGAAACAACGAGGTATAATGTAACACCTTACCCTCATCCTGTGCCTCCTTGCAATTCTCCAGAAATTCCTTGCATAAGTACTAAGCCGATTTATACTAAACTCCTTTGGTCCGCTGGGAAGCCAAAGAGATGATCGATGTTGGTACTTTGTCTGTACGACACATAAACATTACCTTCACTGCTAATATATGCATGGGAACTTACACCGTGGGGTCTGAGATATAGCAGATAGAGTATCCACGTGACTTCTCGATCTGTCCAAACTTAGTCTACTTTTTCCCCTGGAAAAAAGTCATAATTTCCATTAAAGTTTGAAAATTACATTTTGTAGATACCTTAGCATATGCATATGTGAGGCGTTATAGCTTGTCAGTATGTAGATGTACAAAAAACAACTAACATGTGTTCCACATAGGGAGCATTGATATATCAGCATAATATCAACATAAAAAATGTCTTTACGCAAAGAGAACGATCATAGTGTTGTTTGAATGAAAGATCATTAAAACTTAGACATATAATCAAAAATTTCTACCGGGCTCATGAGCCCATTAAACTGCATGTAAAGCTATGAATGGCCTGTGATAGTGCTAGTAGAAAGCACCATCCTTCTCTTCCTGAATTAACCAATTGTCATCTTGCCTGTGCGCTGCCTCCTTTAATAGGAAGTCTACCCTTGTGTTGTGCTCCCTGAAAAATGTGATGACATACAAAAGTGTCAAATAATGATATAATCCTGTGAGCCTCAGCCAATATGTGCCTCAATGAGTATGCATTGCAGTTAGTTGATTTATTTAACCAATTGCATACAATTTTAGAATCCCCAAAGAGTTGCAGATGTCCGCATTGTTTTTCTAAGGTGAATTGTATGAGGTATTTGGTAGAGCAGAGTTCAACAAAATTGTTGGTTCCCCTCCCTAGGCCCATTTGAATTTTAAAGTAGTGTACTTCAGATAAATATAGAATTGCCCCACCCCCACATCCCAAATCCTGGGCTGATCCATAAAAATAGGCCCACGGGATGGACTTATTGATGATTTCAGATTGTATGACTCTAGTGGGGTGAACCGAATCTTCTTCAGGTAACATGTCGTAATCTGCAATGATCTTAGGCAGTATTGTGTTCTAGTGAGGTTATTTTTGGTTAAAGATAGCCTGATTCCGAGCTATCCAGATATCCCAGCACACGATTAAGGGCATGTTCCTTTCCTTCCCACTATGAGCCTTCCACCATAAGCTCCAAGCCTTTGAGATATTCCTTCCTTGCCAAGATTTTAGGGAGGGGTAGTGTGATGTTATAAGTCTCCATTTCTCTTTAATTATAGGGCAATCCAGAAATATATGTTCTATGTCCTCGAAATTTTCTTTGCATAAGTGACACCAAAATAGTCCATGGAAAGCTCTTTTCATCAAGTTTGATCCTGTTGGGATCTTGTTGAAGAGGATTGTCCACATGAGGACACGTGTTATGGGCGCAGATTTAAGTTTCCATAAGGCTTTCCACCATAGCTCAATGGGATGTGGCTTCTCTGATTCCATCAAGATCAAATACCCTTCCTTTGGAGTGTATCGATCGTGCTTGGCATGAGCCCAAATGATCTCATATTCTCCTTTAGTGATCCGAATATGAGATTCAGTCAATGCCTCAGTATAAAGTAGCCAACATTGATGCCATTGTGTAGGTATGTTGAGGTCAAGTGCATATTTCCAAGCTTGTTGAAACATAGAGGAGTGCGCCACATCCACTATGTGACTTATATTCGTTATTCCTTGTCCCGCAAGATAATGCTTCAACTCTGCGGGCAGTCGATGTGCATTGCCACATCCTATCCAAGGGTCAGCCCCAATTTGAACAGAGGTTCCCGATTGGATTCTCCATGTAAATCTCGAATGAGGTTGATGGAATTTATGACAACCTTCCAGATGATCGATATATTAGAGCTAACTCTCTGTTCATGTCGAAGCCAATCCATAATAAAGGAGGGACTAATGTCTTTGGCAGTAGCAACTTTTGTCCATAGACTCTTTGTGTAGATAAGATGCCAACCCAGTTTTGCCACCAGAGCTTTGGAGAAAATGTCCAGCCACTTTATACCCCACCCTCCCCATCTTTTAGGTCTAGCGATTGTATCCCATTTTACCCAGGCAAAAATTCTTCCTTGATGGTTCCCTTTCCATAAGAAACGACAGCAGATGTTTTGGATTCTGTCTAGGATACCTCTGGGTATCCAAGATAGTGTCATCCAATATATAGGTGTAGCTTCTAGAACTTCTTTGATGAGGACTAGTCGACCAGCCCTTGAATGGTACTTGTGATACCAGATGTTGAGGCGTTTTTCAATCTTGGTGATGAGCCATATCCAATCAGCAATTTTGTATCCATGTGGCTTTAGTCTATATCCGAGATATCTCAGCCATTCTTCAATGGATAGAAGTGTAAAGGGAAAACACCTAAGAGTAAATTGAATCTCATGTTGTGTACAACCAGAGGCTGTCAGAGTGGATTTGTTGGCATTAATTTCCATACCAATAGCATGCTGGAATAACCCAAAAGCATTCTGAAGTGTTGCGATAACCCCAATGCTCCCATTCAAGAAGATGAGCACATCATCCACAAATAAAATATGTGTGACGATGCAGGAGTCTGTAATTTTAATGGCTTCTATCCTTCCCCTTCTATGTTTAGCACCGATGATCTTGCTCAATCCTTCCATGATGAGAAGAAATACAAGTGGGGAGAGTGGGCATCCCTGTCTGAGTCCACGCTCAACATGAAAGAATGGGGTAGCTACTCCACTAATTAGAACACTGAAAGATACATTAGTGATACAACACATGATCCATTTGATATAATCATAGGGGAAGCCCAAGTGAGTTAATAACATCTTGATGTGGAGCCAGTTTACTCTTTCAAAAGTTTTTGATAAATCAACTTTTAAAATCATGCCTTTCAATTTCCTTAGATGAACAGAATTGATAAATTCCTAGGCTGTTCCAACCGCTTCATGTATTTGACGATTTTGGAGGAAAGAAAATTTCTCAAGGGAAATATGGGAAGATAGTATGGGTTTGAGATGGTTAGCAATGATCTTGGCGATAATCTTATAGATGCAGGTACATAGAGATATAGGCCGGAAGTCATTGAAAGTGGAGGGGTTATTCGATTTGGGAATAAGGGCTATAAAAGTAGAGTTGATGGCCGCATACATCTTGCCATTCCTGCGACATTCCTCAATGACATTAAGTAAGTCCATGCCTAGAATATAAAAAAAAATGATATAGAACTCAATAGACCAGCCATCCGGTCCTGGGCTCTTATCTTTCTTGAACCATTTTAATGTGGCCTCATGTTCTCCCATAGTGACCTCCCTTGTAAGTTCCAGTGCGTCTTCCTGATCCATGAACCTAGGGAAAAGCTCAGCATTGCGCATAACTTCCACCAAGTTAGCAATATGGGGAGCCTTGTAAATGTATTTAAAGTGTGAAGTGGCTAGGTTAGCCAGATCGCAGGCTGATTGAATTGAATGCCCTTGATAATTTTGTAGTTCCCGCATTGTATTTATGGCCTTCCGTCCATTAGCCAATCTATGGTAGAATATGGTGTTATTGTCTCCCTCCTTTAACTAGATTTCCCTACTTCTAAGTCTCCAGCCTTCTTCCCTGTCCTTCAGTATTTGTTTCCTCTGTTGTATGAGGGAAGTGATCATATCTTTGCGGTCCTGGGAGAAAAATGTTCCATCAGTGTTTTCCTCATATGTGGTGATTTCCTGTTCAGCCTTCCATAGTATATGATCATCATGTATCCTCTTCTTATGGGCCCAATATTTGGATAAGGATTTCAATTCCTTTAGGTTGCGCACAAACCCAGCTACAATATCCCCTCCTTCCCTAATTGGGTGATTAATCCAGTAATGAGATACTAGTTTGGTATATGAGGGGTCTCGTAACCAAGTAGAGTTAAACTTGAAGGGGGCCTTAATACAATGCTTATCACCTTCCAATTCAAGAAATATAGGTCTATGATCAGATATGCCTCCTAATCCTACCCATTGATGAACCCGTGGAACCTCATTGTATAAGGCCTCCTTGACGAGAAATCTATCTAGTCTCCTGGCTTAACTGTGCTCCCCAATTCTATTGTTCCTCCAGGTGTGTTGTATCTTTGCAGAGGGGATGTCTATCTAGTTGTGGTCCTCCAAGATATTTGAAAAAAATCTGACATCCCATCTACTTGAGCCTGCTGAGCCCATGATTCCATGAAACTGATAGAGAAATTTACGTCCCCTCCCAAAATGATATTGTCTTACTGGTTAATAGAGGAGCTAAATAGTTTCCTCCAGTAATCATCCTTGTCTTGGGAAGGGCCATAAACATTGATAATTTTGTATTCTGCCTCTAAGAAGGTTGAATATATGTTAGCCCCCAAATGACCAATACCCCCCCAAACCCTCTTTAATTCAATGGTGTGATTCTTGACGCCTAGGGCTATGCCACCAGAATGACCTAAAACGTCCAGTGCATGGAATGACCAACCAAGCAACCATGATTCCAAGAGAGGGATAATAGTGCTAGACATGCCTAGGGTTTCTTGTAGAAATATGATATCAACGGTAATAGAAGCAAATAGTCTTCTCAGAGCTAGTTTTTTTACCAGGGCTAGCTAACCCTCGATAGTTGAATGATAGGATATTCATGGGGGGGGGTGCTAAGGTATTCCTTGCTCTAAGAACCCTATCAAGTGTCTGCTGTTTACCTAGCACTACTTCTTTGCCAGCAAGGTGCTTGGCTTTGGAGAGAGATGATGGTCAGCTCCTAGGAAGTTTAAGGGGTGTAGGGGTGACCTCCAGATCAAGACCAACGACCTTTGGTTCATGGATTTTTCCATTTGAACGCAGAGGATATCGGGAGTTGGAGGCTACCGAAAGGGGAGGTGGAAGGTGTAATGATGCAGAGGTGATGGAAGGTTGGGTGAATGAGAAAATTGGAGGGGGGGCTTGAATGGTACAGGCCACATTGGTGGGAAGAGCCAACTTTTTTCCATGGTAAATGAAGTGACCCACAAGGGGGGGCTACAGTGAGATGAATGCGAATTGTGTGCATATGTGATTGATGTATATGAGATCAATGAGAGGTATGCATTTGTAGAACCATTTGTAACATCAATTGATGAGGTGTGAGGGAGAGAGAAGGTAGACATACTCGTGGAGAAGACATCTCCCTGAGTCGCCCAAGATCTTTTCCGAGGAGGGGAGGGTGGCTGGTAAGGTGTCCTCCCATGCTTCTTCTTTGTTCCTTTCACCAAGTCCACCTTCACCGCCTCGTTTTCTGTCTGTTGTCCCTCTATATCATCCTCCTTGGTCAATTGTTGTGAATGGGGTTCCGGTATTCAAAAATCCTTATTCTGTACCTCTTTCTTATCCTTGCGATTCAGCGTGTTATCGCCCAAAAATTCTCAAAGCATCATTGTGTCAACTCTACTTTTGGTCACGATTTCAAGGAGGTCTAAAGGTCATTTTAGTTTTAATGGGTAGGTGATGGGGTAAGAGTCTCAAAAGTCTCATTTTCATATCCAAATAAAGTTTAACAACCTTATTCCATGTCTTAGAAGTCTCACATTATGTTTAGAACTCATATCTTCAACCATTTTCAATTTTTTTTGGAATTAGCCCTGAAACCACTTTTTTGTAGCACAGACGGTGTAAAATGTTTATTTTGCGATACAAAAATGCTGCTCTTTTCATAACACTTTTCCCTCCGCACTACGAAAGTGCGGATTCGTAGGTAGTCTTGTCAAAACATCAATTCGTTCAAATTCCATTAATTTTTCATTATTAGGTATCAGCTAGGAGTCAGTTCTTAGGCATGAAACCATCCAAATCCATCATTTCAAATGTAGGGGTCATCATGATAGGTAATTTCAAATTCAAAAGGGTTAGCTGGTTTCTTATTGCAGTTTGCATGCAAACACTCAAATAGACCATTTTCAAATGATAAGCTTATGGTAATCTCTTACCAAAGCTTCTCTCATCTATGATTCAAGTGAGTCTGATAAACAAAAATTCAAGCAAGGCTGATTTGTTACAGCAATTCAGAGGCAAAGATGACAGAAGAAAGGAAAAATCACAGGTTCAGTCATTGTTTAAGAACAGAGCCTGAAAGCACTGAGGTCTTAGCTAGAGATAAATCAGTAATGGAAGCCTTCAAGAAAACAGGATGTTGGAAATTTTGTGAAAATTTGCAGGGAGGACACACTCTGGTGACAAAGAAGTTTGCTCTACATTTCATTGGTTCAAACACAAAGGTTGGAATCCTAAACTTGCAAATTACTTGTGATATCATAACTTTGGTGACAAATATTCCTAGGGGGCAAGATAGATGGTTCAAAAACTTCATATTTGACATGGAACCATGTAAAGTGTTTCTGAAGCCAGAGTTTGCAGAAGCAGACTTAACCAAGGCAATTCCAAGGAACTACATCAAAGACATCTAAGCCAACTTGCTCTTCAACATTCAACGATATTTTACCTGTGAGGGAAGATATAATAAAGTATATTCGTATCATTTTAAATCCATGTTGCATTTTACAGGTATGACTTCTTTAGATTTGCCTTTCTTCTTGTGTTGAAGTATAGCTAAGATGGCAGATAAAACGCAAATAAAGATGAGTTTCAAAAATATGGAGGTTTTTTCTAAGGACACAACAAGGAACAAAAACCTCTTTCAAATTTCTCCCAGGTGCTCCCAATTTGGAGATTCAAAGTTTCCTTTGAGACCTATTTTGAGAATTCAGAATTTTTCCTATTTTATACATGATTTTATAATGCAGATTCCGGAAAACTGAAGCTGGTTTTCAAAAACATGAGAGTGGTTTTTATTATAAAAATTCTTATCTAGAAAAACCTCCTCCATTTTTTTAACAACTATCAGGGATCAAAAGATATAAGCTTTGCCTCAACACCTATTTTTCAAATAAAAACAATGCAGAAAATGATAAATTTATAGGTCAGTCTTTCATTAAGGTGAAGACCAAATTTTGAGGAAAAACACTTTTAAAGGTCAATTTGTTATGATTTTTGATGTTGAAACCAATCCTTGAAGAATGCTAAATATCTTCAAACTATAAATTTCTGAAAACCATGTTAAAGGGAGCATACACAGCAATTTCATAGCCCGCTACGAAACTGCTGAAGGTGAATTTTGGGAATTTCATGCATGTATTTGGGAGGTAAATACTGTTGGTTTTCAAATTTTGGTGTTGCTGATGGAAAGTTTAAGATCATAGATGAAGACTCATATTGAAAAGTAGAATAAATAATGGTTAAAGAAGTGTTTTACAGTGCTATAAAAGTTTCACTACGAAAATAAGCTAATGAGGCAAAAACCCTGTTTTTCAATTTTTAGTAGTCAATTTCCAAGAGGGTTCCTGAGAAATTGAACTCATTTTTGCGAACGGAAAGAGGTTTTTCTTCCTGCCATACTTAACCATGAAAAGCTCTCTTAGTTTCTTTAAGTTCATTATGAGGTGGGAGATATTGATGACCCAACTTGCACTACGAAACTGCTGAAAGTCATTGAGAGAAAAACTTTGTTTTTTGGTTTTAGTAGTTCACTTCATGATCAGTTTCTAGCCAAATTCAAAAGTCTTTTAGAATTATGATAGAGGTTTATCTTCATAAAATATCTAGCTACAATAACCTCTCTCACTTTCCTGACAAGTGTTACCAGTTGAGAGAAACAAGGCTTTCTTTGAAGCCATATTTTCAGAAATCAGAATTTTCCAGTTTTACACACGTTGTTCAAAGATTTTCTGGACAGTTAGATCATGGCTCAACAGAGTTGGTAACAATGTTGGAGGCATCATAAAGGTCTAAAAAATGGGTTAGAAGCTGTCAAATAATGTATTTAATTCTTATATAAGGTTGTTGAAACATGTTTTAGGAGTTTCACTTCTATTTGTATTAGGACTCCTAAAAGACAATTAATTGTCTGTTTGTAATTAAGAGTTTGTTTTATGAGTAAATAGGTGCCAATTTTAGAAATTCGAATTCTCCTAAGGATGGATCATAGAATCCAAGGTTTTAAAGACTCTATATGAAGCATGAGGTCAAATTTCTCAAGGTTGGCCTTTGTATTAGCAAAAGAAGCTGTGTTATGAGAGCAGACTGTGGTTTTTCAAACTTAATACAGAGATCAGTTTGACTACTCAAGATTCACAAGGAGTTTATGTGTTCGATTTACTTTTGGCCTTTAAATTACTTATTTGCAGTGGTATGAGCTTGTGATACTTAGAATTCATTGGAAAATGCTCTAACTTCCTTCACATGCTTGTAGACTGTGTTTATTCACTGTGTTATTGTTTCACTTATAAACCTAAACTCCAAGTGCCTTGACTTCCATGATTAGCTGATTATGATGTTTTTTTGAAGACTACTTTGACACCATGGACCAATAGATGTTTTCTAATCTGTAACTCAACCAATTATACTTTTTTGTCCATTTTTATGTAAATGCTAGGAAGGGACTGATATATACAGAGGCAATTTATCTTTTCTGAAGTTGAGATTTCTTAGTGTACTTCAGTGAGCTTTATCTTTTATCTTTGATATGTTTTACTTCCATAGTCTTAACGCTTATTACTCAGAGTTCATGGAGGAACATGCTCTAACTTCCTTTAAGTGTTAAACTATGGTGAATCAAGTTCTTGGGTCCTACCTTTGGATGCTTTTCTTCAATGTTTTAATACTTATTACTTAGAATTCATGGTTATTCATGCTCTGACTTCCTTTAAGTATTAAACTTTGATGAATCACTTTCAATACTTTCTCTTTGAATAACTTGATGTATCATTACTTAGAATTCATGCCCACATGCTCTGACTTCTATGAACTACAAGTTATTGAGACTTTCCTGAATGTGTTACTCTTTCATTGAAGTATATACAAGCCTCAGTTTTATAAGAAGAGCTATTTGTTATCTTTATCTCTGTCACTAACTCCATAGCCCAATGGTATCAAGTATCCATATTTCAACATATAAACATATAAAATCACAAGCCATAGAATTAGCCATCTATCTAATCATTAATAAAAAAACTTAAACCTATTGAGAGAGCCCTCTCAGGTTGAGGAGGCTAAGCCTCAACCAAAACATTGGTTTGAAATAGTTACATTGAGATTGACTTGATGAGCATCCTATCAAGGTCCTATTTTGGTGATAACACAGTGGACAATTTCTAAATAGATTTCCAACCTTATGACATCTCTGGCACCGGTAAGGGACACCTTCATAATCCAGTAACTTCTTTCGAGAGAAGGATCTCCATTGTATGGTAATGTGCTCTTGTAGTCCGCCTTCGGTGTCTAAGTGTGCCAAAATACTCGCATAAGCCATCATCCCCATGGCCTGGAATGATTTATCATATTCCATGTAGGTGCCGAGCGAGTTCCCGATCCTTTTGAATATATGTTCTGACCAAAACTGTAGTGGCAAGCCAGGGAGCCTGATCTAGATAGGTCCAACCCTAATCTATTCTATCTTAGGGTCAAATAAGGGCATCCATCGCTTCAATAGTACAGGGGCATGATCAAAATGCTAAAAGGAAGTTTGTGTGGTCAGGCCTGGCAAATCTCAATGCGAACCATCCGCGCACGAATGTTTGAACAAAAGGAATATCGGCCAAGTGGTGTCCCCAAATCTCTGATGCCCAGGTCTTCAAGCGTACCGCAGTGTAATTCCTGCCCCTAATTCTGCCAACAAGAACTCTATCTACAAAATCCATAATGTCACACCACTGTATATCCTCCCCAAGCCTCAAAGTTACATCCTCACCCCTGGTCTTAAAGCATTTATACTTCTTTAGGGGTCGAGGCTCACCTGAAAATGGGTGATGTTCCGAGCCTCTTTTGGTATCCTCTGTAGCTTCTACCACAGGGTTAGGGTTTGCGAGGATGGCATCCAAGAGCGGCGGAATGGTTGTAAAGGATCCTGATGGGTGGTTAAAAGCAGTATGAGGATTCAGGGGAGCCTGTTGCAAAGCAGTGATTGTAACGGTGAGAGTAGTGAAGGTAACTGAGAATGGCGGGGGTTCAAAAACAGGGCCAGCATCGTTGGGCCTAGGGTTAAGACAACTCGTAATAAACCCCAAGGTAGATGGCAATGGGGGAGGTGAGGAGAGAGTCGGCCAGGTTGGCGGGTCATCCGGTAGGATAACCATAGGGTTGGAAGGACCAGAAGCCTGAGGTAGCTCAATAGTAGTGCCGGTAAGGACGTCAGTGTAGGGTATCATTCCCTCCAAAGCTAAATGCGTGGACATCCAAATGGATCCCTCCTCCAGTAGGTCTTCTGAGTAGTCCACTAGGTCTAAGTCCATCGTGCCAGCTGCGAGTGGAGCAGGAGTGAAACAAGTAGTGAGTCCGATAGTAAGGGTGGTAACTGACAGAGAACACGGGAATGGTGGAGAAATGATGCCGTTGGGGGAGAAGAAGTGGCAAGAAGGTATTCGGTAGCAGGTAAATGGGGAGGTATTGCATCGGTAGCCAGCAAGGAGAAGTGAAACATGAAAAAAAACCTCGGTTGAAAATAGAAAACAAAAAAACCTCTATACTTCATGTTTCTAGAATGTGTGTACAGACACGGAACGGGACGAGACAGAAATGGTGTCGTTGTCTGCAGTAGTATCCCGTATTGTAGACCAAAACCCTTCTCATCGTGCCATCATGGGAAGGTCAGGTTAGGTCAACTACATACCTATCAAAACTTACTCTTCATCTGGTCTGCGAGCTTCCTTTCCCATGTTTTTCCTCCAAATGTTTCTGCAAGATCCACTCCTTGGTATGGTATTAAGGTGATCCAGTGGATCAGCATGTCTGTAATCGGGATGGGTTCTCCTAGCTAGAGACACCCATCATGCACTAGTGTGAGAAATTGGCACACAAAGATGGTGTTTATGTTGGTGTGACTGAAATGTGGCACACAAAGCATGTTTAGGAGCCCACCGGCCCCAAAACCATCTACCTATTTCATTGGTTCCAACTAAGTAACCTCTGATTCTTCATAGTATAACTTAGACAAGTATTTTGGGGGGCACAAACTGAGGGAACTTCTCATGGTCCCCTAAGTCTGAATCCTCCATCTTAAGTGTTGGTATGGGGGCCAACAATGCACCCTCGAACATGACCTTCTTTAGCAACAATGGCGTGGACACCATAAACTTTTTGTTTTCTGGAACTTTTGGCACTTTAGTTGTGGCCTTGCACGATGGAATGTACTTCGATATTCGAGTCATTGGCTCAACCTCCTTAGCATAAATCTCCTCTACGCCTCTGCATATTTCTTCTTCATCCAAATCCATCGGCTCTGTCAGCTGCTGTGACCGATCCATCTTCCCCTTCTGGTGGACTTCCGTGGGTTTTTCCGTGATGACTGCTTCACCGGGACCTGTTGAGGTTTCTTCTTCTTCTTATCTTTCACCTTGGACATAGAAGGTGCATATACAAAATGCTTAGGTCTGGGAGACCTATGCGCCGTAGTCAGAAATCCTACAGGGACAAATAGTGTTGCTTTCGTCTTAGGGGGAGTTGTGGTCATTCTGGCTGGAAAATGCTCACGAAGAAAGTCAGGTACATCAACCAACCCTGGTCGTGAAAAGAGCTCTCCCCAATCTGGCCCAGACATATAGCTCTACACTTGGCACACAACAAGGTGAGAAATCTCAATATAAACTCTCAGGAAGCAAAGTGTTCGAATGTGGGACAACATGCCATGAGATTCAAATCCAACCATTCCCTCCAATTTCCAATCATTTATGCATATTTGGCAGAAAATTTCTGAAGATATGCTCCATAAATGCATCTTCCTCGCTCCTTTTAACTGAACATTTTCCATCCAGTCATCTATAGTCTTTCCAATGGTCATTTTTCAGCCTAGCCACATGGCACCCATCCTTGTGGCACAACTTCTTTGACATAGCTCCCCTCGGCGCCTTATGTCAACCCATCACACATCCCCCTTACTTTGATTTTCCAACTTTTGGGCAATATAGTTTAGAGTCTTGTACTTCCTTGCAGCTTCCTGGAGCACTAAGACTATCCCGAATTCATATAGTCATTGCGCACAGGCAGTATCTCCCCTATACAACTTCAATCCACTGCCATTGACTTTTCTCGACAACAATTCGCCATTCAGCTTCGCGAGATGAACTACGCCACCAACTGTAATTTCCTTAACAACATAGGGTCCTTGCCAATGCATTTGAAACTTGCCAGGGAACTTTGTAAACTTACTGTCATATATCAATACCAAATCTTCATTCTTGAATGTGTGTTGTTTGATGTGGTGATCATGCCATGCCTTTCCATGATCCTTCCGCACTTGTTGATGAAATCCTGCTAGGAAACGATGTTCTTCCAATTCTACTAGCTGCGTGAGACGCTCCTCCATAGTATCACGATCAACCATATCTATTAATACTGCAATTTCCAAACATGACACAATGTACTCCATGGGCATTACAACCTCCTGCCCATTTTTATAAATCTAAATGGGGTTTTTCCTATCAACTTCTTACAAGTGGTCCTAGACGCCCAAAACATCACTGGTATTCGCACATCCCAGTCATTCCTCTTCGTGTTGCAAATCTTCATCAAGGAGGTCTCCAAAATCTTGTTGAAGGCTTCCATCGTGCCATTAGATTTAGGGTGATAGGGCATACTCTTTTGATGATATACCTAGAACTCCTCAAGCATTACAACAATGGTTTCATTTAAAAAGTGTGTGACCTTATCACTCATTAAAATTTTAGGGCAGAAAAACCGAGACAAGATGTATTCAAAGTGAAACATCGCGGTTGTAGCTGTGCTACAGTATTTAACTGGTTGTACCTTCGCCCACCTAGTCAAGTACTTAGTTGTAGTGATAATGTATATAACCCTCGTAGTTTTCCCTGGTGGCTGAATTGGACCCACAAAGTCTATCGCCCACTTATCGAACACCTGCAACACTATTTTCAGATTTAGTGGCAACTCATCCCTTTGCGATGGTTACCCCATCCTCTAACAAACATCACATGCCCTACAATACGTCTTCGAGTCCTTATGTACCTGTTACATAGTATTTTGTCACACCTCCAACACTTCCCTGTGACATACCCTGAAGTGCTCGAAACATGACCATCATACAGTGTACTCATTTAGATATGCAACTCAAATCCTCACTAAAACACTGATTAGAAAATGCCTTGAGCTTCCCCTGAAAGAAATATCTCTAAAACCCTAACTTTAGAATCATCTCCCTTATGATATTGAAAACCGTGATGGTCGCTAGTTGCACTATACTAGACTCACAATGCCATCGCTTTGTTTTCCTGGATACTTGCGATGATCCCTAAAAGGAAATTTTCCCAAAGAGGATGAGAAGCTTCGTGATCTAGAAGCTTCTAGAGCATCGAGCTAGAGGTTGTTCAACATGGATGAGGTCGAGTTCTCTCAACTTTGCCTTTTGGTCTTATCCCTATGAGCTACCTCCTTGAGATGAGGGCCTAATCCTATCTTTGGAGAGATCCTAACTCCCTTTCTCTGTCTATATATTCATCTTTTCCCATTCCCAAATGGTTGGTCTTTGTCTATTTTCACCCTTATTAGAAGATTGTGCCTATATGCTACTCATTTGGCTTGGAGAAGGAGTTCTTGGAGAGCTTAAGCTTGGACTTTCACATTCATTCAAGGAGAACCTTTTG
This sequence comes from Pinus taeda, assembly GCA_000404065.3. Classification (NCBI taxonomy): domain Eukaryota; kingdom Viridiplantae; phylum Streptophyta; class Pinopsida; order Pinales; family Pinaceae; genus Pinus; species Pinus taeda. The sequence goes on along the minus strand of APFE031157687.1, from coordinate 19,358 downwards.
AAATCAAGTTTTGGTTGTATGCTTCCACCTTTATTGTAATAAATATACAACTACTCGTTCATTTTCCATAAATGTGTATGCTTTTGTATAATTTATCTTAACGCTCCTTGATCTATTAAGTAGGTTACTTTTTATTATGTTATTTTTATTTGTATGCCTTGTTGTGCCTTGATCTCTTGTGCAAGTGTTTAAACGCTGTGAGGAATAGGACTGAGCCTATGACGCAAGTGATTCAAGGTCTTCAACAAAGGAAGATGTGATAGCATTGGAATGAGGTAGGCCATCTTCTTCGTCTCTTATTTCAATTATAACATAGGAAAGTGTCTAGTAGATTGTCATGTAGGTTGCTAGTCCCAATCATTGAGCTAGAGGGATCGTCTCTGTCCGCAGAGAGGATTGCCTAGAAAACAAAATGGTGGTGCCATTGGGGATGGTATAACCATTTCCATCCAATATTTCACCCTAATATGTGATGAGTTTGACCAACCGTCAGTTTTCCGATTTGTTTTCTTTTCTGTAACTATTTTCACTTACTGGTGATTGCTTGAGGACACTCACTTTTGTCTAGTCTTGAATTTTTTTTTAATTTTCCCTCATTCTTCTCGCCCATCGTGGATTTGAACTTCATAGTTGCAATGTCATCACTAATATTTTAATTACAGTCACGATTATTAATCTTTCATCGCCCTTTTCCCTATAACAAGCGTGATGATCCTAGAGCGTAAGAGAAATTAGGGTTTTTCTTCTTATTCTCTGTCTTTTTGCCTTCTGTCAGTGATTTTCCAGTGTGTCTATGGTGTGTTTTTCTTGATTATCATGCTTGATTGATTTCAATTGTCCCTTGATTTGGTTTATGTGTGTTTGAAACTTGTTTTCTTTCTAGGGTTTTTAGGGTTTCTAGGTCACCCTCTACTCATTGATTGGTCTGCTTCTCACAGATCAATTAATCTTATTCAAGAGTCTTCTGCATCGAGACATCTATTACAAGTTGCTTTTGGTTCTTTGGTGAGAAGTTGTTTTCATTAGTGTCGAACCATATTGATGCTTTGAAGATCAGTTTAGTTATGTTTTCAAGCATAGATCACAAATTGTTTTCTTTGGTTGAACTGAAAGAATGTGCTTGTTATCATTCTTGTGTTTTGGAACATGAAAGTGTTTTTCATTTAAGTATTTTTGAGACGTTTCATGCATTCAAAATCATAAAGTGAAACAAACTTTCATGTTCAACGATTTGTTTGCATTTCCCTTTACTTTTTGCATTCGTTTGCATCAATTGAAGCAAAGTGAAATGAAAAATCATTATTGCATCTTAGTGAAAGGAAAGAGATTTTCATTTCCATAGGATTGCATGTTGGAATTGCATTTGCTAGTAGAATGAAAGTTTAGATTTCATTTTTACATATTGCATTGGAAGAATTGTGTTGATGTATTTTGAATTGTTTGATTTATTTCTTGGTTGCTTCTCTTCCTTTGTTAGCTTAGCCTTCATCGAATGAAAAGGTTTCGTTTTCATCATTTAGTTGCATTTTAGGAACAAGTGACATTCTTGATCCATCAAAATTGAAACTTAATTCAAGATTAACTTAAAATTTACCTCAGTTAACCTAAGGCGAATTTGTCACTTAACGCAAATATCTAGACGTCTAGGCTAGAGATGTGTTCCAACGTCTTAAGACATAGCAGCTGTCGTTAACTGCTTGCAGTGTATCCTAGGGGTGAAATCTCATCCCAGTATGGAAGTACATATAATTTTCTCCAATACTTTTGGGTATATCGAAGGCACTTTAGTATAAAAAGTATATAGGGAAAATCTCATTGAACAGTTCTACATTAGACAACGCTAGCACGGACTTGTGCTTCCCGTACCGTCATGTATATACTGGGAGACCCCATTAGGTTGTTATCCTTTAGCCATAGGTAACTGAGTTAGTTTTCTTGTAAATGTGGTACACCGAAGAAAACATTCAAGGAGATTGGCCATTGTATGTTAAGTCCTTGGATTTGGCTGGGGTGTATATTGCAGTTCACAAATACTTGGTAAACCCTCTTACCTAGTTTTTACCCAGTTTGATTTATTTGTTGTTTTGTGTCAATAATATTAAATTCCAATGATAACATGTCGAATCCATTCATTTACTTCTTTGCCCAATATTGAGTAAATACTTGTAAATTTTAATTTTAATTGGCCCTCAATGAATCATCTCTCCTTCTTCTAATCTTGAGAGAATGTCATCTTGGCTAAACCATTGAGTTCACACCAAAGTTCCCCTTCGTTGTCTGATACTAAATGGTATTCAGAAGGAGTTCATCTGGAACTTCCTCAGTCAATTGAAGCTCAAGGCTTTGAACTTGGGATTTTCCCAAGCATCCAACCTCTTGGTTCTCATCCACCACCTTCAGATTCCTTGTCATCTCAAGAATCTAATCCAGAAACCCCTGAGAGTCCATAGAAGTTTGTCTTATATCTGTTGAATCTGTTATTTGATCTAGTTGTCATATATCCTGAGTGTCCTTATAGTCCTTATGATCAACCTGGTGTTCCTTTGGAGTTATCTCCTCGTACATATTGGATTCCTCATCGATAGTTGTTTCCACCCATGGATTCAGAAGGTTATATCCCAACCTTTCACTAAGGTCATCCAGAAGTTTCCGCTACTCACACTCCTCATGTTAATGAAGAGAAAGAATATGACTTTCCTCTAGAAGGCTTTCCTTTTACGGGAAGATTCCCATCTCACACACTTCCTGAAAACAATGGGTCTATGTTTCGCCATGGTTATACAACCTTAGCTCAATTAGTTTTAGAAACTCCTAGTGCTTCATCTTTGTATCAAAATCCTATTTGGTCGTCAAATGCCATGTCCACTACTGGTGCATTTATCCCAAACATGACCTCTCAAATTCTTGTACAAACTGTTGTTATGCCAGTTCTGGTTCACTGATGATTCCATCATAACCTATACCATTGTTTCAACCTTCCATTCTGGTACAACCGACTGTTTCAGGTCATGCCTCTATAAGTTCCTCCACCACTCCGTCAAGTGGACATAATGTACCACTACCTCAGGGGGGTGTTACACGAAAAATTGTCACCATGACTTTCTGTAATCAATATGAGTCTATCACCACTCATACATACCTCCTTTGCAAGTCTTAAACCTCGGTTCTGCATATCAAGCTTTGAAAATGAGAGAAAGTCCTTAAAAATCTCTAAAACTCTGGTTTCGCACTTTCTCTTACCATTACCTGCGGTACCGCACCCCTTGGTCATGTCCTCTGCGCATCTGACCGCTCTATTTCTGCATTTATGGGTGTGAACCCTTGTAAAAGTTAAGGCACAAGTTTATTCTTAAAAACTCACTTTGAGTCAATTCTGGAAGCTTCTAGAGGGAATCTTGCGCTGGTAAGTTCACTCCTTGAGGGTGCATGCATCCCATTCCTTAAGGAGCTAACCCCTTGATGTGAGGAGCTTATCCCCTTGAAGGAGGGACTCTATCCCTTCAATGGTGGACCTGTAACCTCCATCGCTTGCACTATAAAATGAAGCTTTGGGCTGGTTACTTGGGAGGTGGAAAGCTGAATATTTTTTAGGGTAAATGTTGTTGGAACTTAGTCTTCCTAATTGAGATTTTGAGAGGAAAGATCACATACCTTTTGATCTCATTTGGGAGAGAGTGGGGCTTTTCAAAGTAGAGGATATTCCTACCTGGACCCTGGGAAGAGCTTGTATAGCATCAAGGCACCAAGGTTGTAAAGTTCTTCTTTCTCAAAGTTAATACAATCAAGTTTATTTTTCTCAATAAGCTATGTTTAATGGTTTATTTCATAGACTCCTTGATCACTATGATGAACATGATTTATTATATTAGCTATGCAGGTCTAAAACACCTCTTAGTTTTTATTAATGAATCAAAATATGTTTAAAGAGTAGTAGATTTGTTTGTCCTGCTTGTTGCTAGATATCAATTGATACTAGGGAGATCAGTCTTGTCCACAAGAATGATTTATCCACTTAACAAATTGGCAACTCCACTGGGGACGGGATTTGATTGTTTAATTTTCCTTTATCTTTGATTCGAAAAACTTGATTTTTTGTTTCTGGTTTATACTTGATGTGTATGGGACTGCATAGATTGTTAGTCCTGGATTGATTTTTTATTTTTTAGAAATTTTTATGAGGACCGCACGTTTTGTTTGAGTTACAGTGCAGACCTGTCCACATTGTTACTTTACTGCACAGAGCGGTACCGCACCTGGTTTCACTAGGGGCTTGCAGACCCTGTCAAAATTTTTGAAAATCTTGAAATCTTTTCATCCAGTTTAGTTTAGGTTTTTTTTGTTACTTTTATCCTCTACCCAGATCTACATATATCTTGTCAAAAATCTCTTATAAGTAAGTTCCATTGGTGTTGTATTTTGGATGAATTTCTAGAAGTTTTTGCATGCTTGGTTTGGTCTTCACTCAGTCTTTGTAGTGACTGTCACACGGAATGAGTTATACTTGCGGACAAATCTAACCTTCCTAGGAGTCTAAGACTCTCTAATGACAAACAAACCAAATAAGAGCTATCCTTCTCTAGATACACATCATTTTACAAGAATTCAAATGTTCTCGATCTTACCTTAGGTCCAATGCTTGTTGTAGTAGTCCAGTCTAGTTGATCCGGATGAGCTCCTCCTTCACCTTCAGACCTGCATTCACTAACAAGGCAAACAATTACATAGCATCTGAATATTCATTATAAAACAAAATATATCTATCATACTAACCAAGGAATGCATGAAATAATTCATTAACAAATCATTGAGAAGAATGGACTTATTTGTATTAAATAATCAAAGGAACCATTACAACCTGAGCCTTGGTGTTGTGCAAGCTCCTCCCAGGGTCCAGCAAGAGATTTCCTCTACTTTGACAAGCTCACCCACTTCCACTATGGCAACAAGGAAGGATAGTGATCTCTCCTCACAAGTCAACAAATGGAAGTCCTAATTCCAGCAGCATTTACCCTATAGAATGTTCAGCTTTCAACCTCCCCTCCTTTGGCCCAATGCCTGTATTTATAGTATTCTAGAAGAGGTTATTCAGTTCCAACATCAATGGGATACTCCCTCTTTTGGATGGGGTAGCTCCTCTCTTGATGGGATAGCTCCTCTCTTGATGGGATAAGCTCCTCTATCATAGGGGTGCATGAACCATCTGGAGGCGCTCAATACACGTCAAAAACTCTTCTAGAAGGCTCTAGAAGTGACCACAAGTAACTTTTTAAAGATGAAACTTGCGCCTTTTGACCTTTACAGGGGTACGCACCCAAGCTTTAGCATACAGAATGTATAAATACACAGGTACAGTGTATTTGGGGTGCGTACACGCAGGCAAGGTAGAGAGAACCTGCGTACCCAGAGATAAACATGTTTTCAAGTGACTTTCTCTCTTTTGAAGTTTTGACATGAAGAGCAGAGGTATGGGGCTTGACAAAGAGGACAATATGGCTATTGATGGGACCATATAACTGCAGATAGTCAAGGTGACAAAATTCAGTGTAACAGCTAACTCAAAGGAAGCTAATCTACTTGCGGAAAGAAACTGAAAGCCAAAACGAAACGCAAACCCTAGCAAACCCTAATTCTACCAGCTAGTCCTACTGATGCAAGGAGGAAGATGCAAGCTACTGGATGAGATGCCATTGACTTAAGAAGGTAAAATGCATGTATCTAAGCTACTTTTATAATGAAATCTGAAGAAAACATCTTTTTGTATTTTTGAATGATTTTGTAGGATTACTATGCATGTGCTTCTAACTGGTGTTTGACTGTGCAGAGGTGGATCAAGGAAGAGGAATGCTTGGAAATGGTTGGAAAGGCTCAGAGAGGGTCTAAGGAGTCCCTAACACTCTTCCCCAGAGTCTCACAAGGTTTGGCTAGAAACCTCACTTGGGAGCTTCTACAGGAAGTCTGCAGGGGTTCTACAGGAAACTTCAGGATTTCTACAGGAAACTCCAGAATTTCTACAGGAAACTTGGAAGTTGGTTTTTAGGAGGTGGATGAGTGAGGGAAGGTGCATGGATGGATCTGGAGGTAGGATAGGGGTCTAAAGTGGCTTAAGGACTGGTGGATGGAGTGGTGAGGAGGTGTAGAAGGTTGACTTGGCTTGAAGAAGGCTAAGGCAATAATTGCACAAAAACTAGGGTTATGTGAGAAAATGGGCAAACGTGAGGTAAGGATTCTAAGTAGAGGGTGGAGTGGATGGCGCTGATGGAGAATAAGCAGATGAAGGAGTGGTACAGGTGCTCTGCAAGTCGTTTTTCCAATCTGAACCAACAAAGACTTGTAAATTCAAAGACCTAGTTACATTGACCTAATATGCTAGCTGCCAGTAAAGAGAATGAACAGAAGTGTGACCTGCAATGAAACCATGTATTTTAGCTCATGCAACTAAGAAAATGAAAGTATGAACTTTTAACCAACTTCTACACATGAAAATCAAACACTAGTGATTGCATGGCAAAGCAAAATCAATGTTTTTTGTGGGCAGCAAAGTCATCCTAGTCACAGCTCCTGATCCCACTGAGGGAGAGGTGAAACCACAGATGTTTGATGGCCCTTTTCTTGAAGCTTTTTCTGTTAACAACCTATCAACTAAATTTGAGCATAAAAAGCTATTTTACTCATCAAAAACAACCTAAATAACAAAACAAGATTTAGATCTACATAGCAGATTTTATTTTATGAATGCAGCAAAGACACACGAAAGTAAACAAAGGAGGTACTGGGCGCTTGAGATGGGCCCAACCCCAAGAGCTATAGCCTCCTAAGAGAGATTTAGAGCTGGTGCAAATTTGGATTCATCTTTATTGATCAAAAGAAATGTTACATTCCAAAAACTGTCCACAAGGAGAACTTGAAAATGTGCTGAAAGCAAAGCTAATCTATTGCCTAAAAATCGAACTACAAAATGACTAACTATTGGCTAACCAAAATGACTAACTACCGGCTAAATACTGGCTATCAAATGGCTAACCAAAATGAGGCCCTAAGCCCTCTTATTTATACAAATTGAGGACCTCAACAGTCCTCCTAAACTTTAGGGACTCGGCTGCCAAAAACTTGTAGTTAACAACAGTCCTACTTGACTTGCTTGGCTGCCCTTGTGCTAATTGATTTGGTGGCCCTTGAACTCCGAGCTTATGGTGGAGAATTCGAGGTAAGGGCCCATAAATGAAGGGGACACCTTCCTATAAATCCTCTCCCTTGCTCTCCCACGAATTTGGCTGCCAAGTGCTCATTAAAACCTTCAATTTTGTCTCCAAATTGACCAAAAATGCTACACAAAGCACACATTAGACTTGTTGGCATAATGACTAACCCAATTCACTCTATTAGCATAAATATAATAAAAACAATGCAATAAACAAATGAGAATGGTGGATTAAGTCGAATTAGTAGGTTGAATGAGCCCAAATAATCATCCATTTTTGGGGCTCATCAAGGATGCCAAGGAAAATGGCATAAGAATGAATCAAGAGGAAATTGAAAGAGAAAAGGCTGAGATAAATTTCCAATTTGAGTTGTTGATGGAGATGTTGCAGGAAAACTAGAGGCATGGATGGATTATGAAAATAAAAGTGAGATGGCATAGATTACAAGTAAAATGGTAGCAAAGAGTGAATGCTCAATTGAAAGAAGAGTTACTCAGATTAAATGATTATGTATGTGAACCAGAACATGAACCATTACTTTTTGAAAGTAATGAAGAGACAAAAGAGAAATCTACAGAGGAGTTGAATCATAGGAAGGATTCAAAACAACAAGGAGATTTGATGACTGAAGCATCAAGTGAGACGAACAAGTATTATGGTTTTAAACATAATAATTTGTGTATGATTTCAGGTACTTCATAGGATGATGAATAAACTTTAGAGTTTGTTAAGAAGAAGAAGCATAATCTGTAATTTGTTCAGATTAAGACTGAGATAGCAAGATCTCAGAAACAAAAGGAGATAGAAAGGTCTCATAGGAATATGCAACAGGATACTGAAGCTATCATAGAGAAGGAAGATCGGGATCTTATTCTGATGAAGAATGAAGGAATTTTGTCTCAGAAAGGTAACCTGATGAATTTGATTAATGTTGTTGATGAAGAACAAATGCAAGAGAATACTAATGCAACTTATGAATCAAGGATATCTCTTCAATAAAGAGGAGAGGCATATTTGTCTCAAGACAAAGAAAAGACAATCACAGAAATGAAGAAAGAAGAAGTCTACATTGAAGATTTAGCAAAGGGAGAAAGGATATTGGGTGATTGGTCAATGACAAGTGTAGGTATGAACAATGGTGTAAAATTTCCGAATTCTACTCCAATAGAAATCGTTGAGTTATATAGAAAGTTAGATGTTCAAAGAAGAAAGTTGGAGAGATAGAGGATATATACTCAAGACGAATTGCTGAAGAAGGAACACAAAGAAATTGTCATGAGTGACAATAAGGAAGAAGTTATCAGTTGTAATGAACAAGAGCAAAGATTGTGTTGGTAGACAATGTGACAGTAACTAAAAAGGTACAAGACAACAATGAATAAGAGGGAAATAATGAAAGAGCGACAATAAGAATGAGTGTTTAGCAATCAAAAGAGGAAAGAGTTCACTACAGTGGACAAGTGTAGAGAGACATCATTGAAGCAGATGGTGTGAAAGAGAGATTTGTTAACAGTCTTGAGAATCCTTTTGAGAGGATGAATCAACATACTAATGTGTTGATAGAGGAGGAAGAATTAGAGCAGCACGCTGAATTGTTACCAAAAGAAGAAGAGGTACTGAGCCCTTATGATTTTTATTTTAACAATTGTTTTATGATTATAGGTTTTGTTGTAGATGCTGGAGAAAAGTTAGTGCAAGTAAGCAGCCAAGTAAAGAAGGAAGAGTTAACCAAGAAAATGGAAGAGTTTGAGGAGATGAAAAATGTGTAGGTGAAAGAACTAGAGGACAAAAATAAACTGAAGCAGAGAGAAGAAGATAGCATTCAATGGAAGAGTATGAACCAGTCCAAGGATGTGTTGGAAATGGAGATTGAAGAATTGTGGCAATTGATGATGAAGTAGTCCAGGTTGAGGAAAATGAAAGAAACAGGAAGAGATACCAATCAAAGTTTGAAATTGCTTAATAGGAAGAGGAAGGTGAACCAAAAAACAACAAACCTACAACAGCAACAAAGGTGCAAAATATTTGGACAATTACAAACTAAATATTGGGACCCTGTAGGTTTTTATTCAACATATGAGGACACATGATCTGGAGATCATGAATGTTTTCAACTTTGGGAGTCTGATGTAGGAGCATTTGGCTCAGAAATTTCATTGTAATTTAGTAGCCATACAGGGTTTTGTGTTTTCAAGTAAGTTGGTTTCCTATGTATTAAATTAATGCAGTTATTGATGTTTTGAGTAATTGTAGTGAGGGATATTTAGAGTAGGGATTAATTACAGACTATGAAGCATATTTGTAAATGTTCTCGAACGTTGGAGAACATGAGAGAATTAGGAAAGTTGAGATAGATTTGGGAATTGATTATAAATATTATATTAGGAGTCAATTCATGATTTTTTGGATTAAAGAGAATCGGTAGGAATGAGGATGAGATTTAGGAATTTTGTTGAGGAGTTTATGGATCTAAACAAGAAAATGGTTTTAGAATCCCTTTGTATAAATGTAAGCCTAAAAGGCATGATGAGAAGTTGGAGAGGTTAGACAGAGAGAGAGAGAGTTAGATATTTAGCTGTGTTTGTAAGCATATGGGCAAGTAGGGAAACAGAGGCCACTGATATTGTAAATCAGTCCAGAAAGGAATTATTTTCTATGGGCGTGTTTATTGATATAGAGAATTATTTCATAGTTCATATGATGTGTGTGTGATCAAGTTAAATGTTTAAGTCTTTCTGAGTGGGAAACAATTCAATAGCTAGATAGAATCTGTGTGATTACAATTTGTGGCTGATGATTGGTAGATATATTAGAATAATTGCATAATGTGTGTATGTAGAAGACTTTGAGAAGAACAGAGGGAAGAGGTAAACGACAGAGATTAATTCAAGCGTTAGCAGAAAAGGAGCATTTTCCAGAAGTGGTAAGTGGAATATCGGGCGGGCTTAAAGCTATAAATGGTATTTAAAATTTAGACCCGATATCGATTAAATCATAACTTAATTTTTCCATCAGTTCTGTCCAAAGGAAATAGGCACAAGGAAAAATCCAGACCCGATATGGTATAAAAGGAAGCTAATAGTTTGTATCGGCTTCGTGAAGAAAGGCACGAGGTTCGAGGAAGACCAGATGTGATATGTTATAGAATAGAGTTTGTATTCTTTTTATTTCTGTGTGTAAAGGTGCAAACCATCTGATTGGAGTTTGATCAGATGAAGCATCAGTCGTCAGATCAGGGAGGAGATCAATGAATGAGATTGAATTCTTGAATTTTGCAAAGATGAAATGTTCTGGCGGATTGTGAACTGTTAGTTCTACGATAAGCGATAAGCTGAGAAGGCAATGATGCGATGACCGTCAGATCATGAAGCCGGATCAATGGTGGTGATTTGATCGCTGAAGGGAGAGTTGATAAATATGCAAAGGTTTGTGTATGGGTGGAAAAGAATTATATGTGGTTCGACATGTGGTAATATATTTCTATTATATAAAGGTTTATAATAGAGATAGACGAGTTTAATGATTTTAAAGTGTTGAGCGCATATGATGGTTATAACATATGGTTCAAGGCTAGTGAAAGTTCGTAAGCCCACGTGTTATGAATGTGTGGGCCATTAAAAATTAACCAAAATTAGGGTAAGGCTAGAACAAATGAGAGCTCACAAATGAAGAGTATTATGGAAAGGGTTATTAAAAAGGTTTTTGCTTAAGAGTTTTATAATGTATTTAATTTGATTCAAGAAAGGGTTAAAACTTTGGATAAAGGGTGAAATGTTTCTGCATGGGGTTTTTGAAGAGTAAGATATAGGACAAGAGAATTTTCCTAAAAATGGAATGATAAATCCTCGGACATGATTGCATATGCATTTCCTATGCATATTGTGGGTATAATGTGGCTTAGGCTGCATCATTGGTTTGAACTCCATTGACAATTTATAGCGGTGGACGTGTTTCCTGTTGTGATCAAGGTGGACAATTTTGCATGGTCAGCAAAACCAATAGTGGGAGCGTGCGGTGAACCCGACGTGAATAACAGACAGTACATGGGATTAATGGTTTTGGAAATCACCCCTACACCCCACATAGTGCTATTGGAAAACACTATGGGTGTCCCCCATACTAAATTTGGGTCGTCGATTTAAGGGTTGAGCTGTTTTCTTGAAACCTTACCACGCAAGCACTCATCTTGTTAAACTTGAATAAGTTTTGTGCCTCCGTGTGTTGTTGGATTTGTTAGAGCAATCCATGTAGTTTTTCACCCCGTACAAAAATTACCTGCATACGAATTCTAAAATATAGAAAAATAAACAATGTGAGAACATAACACATAAAAAACATATACACAGAGATTTTCCCATTGGATCCCAAAACCGGGACTACCAACTTGATTTTTCATTATGTTCCTTTCAATGCTTAATACATATTTATACATGTTGAAGCATCCAATACCATGGACTGAAAACCATCGAATCCAATACCATGGACTGAAAACCATCACATCCAGTACCATGGATCGAAAAACGATTGGGTCCAAAAGGCATGTGCAAAAATCATGCACAAAACCATAGGTGGGTCTGCCCAACCGAACATAGGGTCCAAAATCAAATTTTTTTGGGACGCTGCCCCGGACATCATAAAGTGGGGTTAAGGGTACCCCTTAAACCCCTTGTTAACTATGTGGAAAGAATATAACACAACCCAACATTCTCCCACTTGTTGTTTTCTTTCCACAGGGGGCCATAAGAGAGTTTAGTCATTTTTCCAGCCCTAAAATGCCCATTGTTTCTCTACACCAGGAGAACATCTCAGAGCTCATAGATTTTGTTAATGCATCTAAAGTATTCTTCAAAGTGTCCACCTTTATCACCAACATCTTTTTGTCTTCTATCATATCCCTCACCAAGTGATACTGAACATCAATGTGCTTTGTCTTTGAATGATATGCAGGGTTCTTTGCCAAGAAAATTGCACTTTGGCTATCACAGTCTATCCTTATAGCTTCCTGTACTAACCCCATACTTGAATACAATCTCTGCAACCAAACTGCTTCCTTGCTTGCATGAGTGGCTGCCATGTATTTTTCCTCTATAGTTGATAGTGCCACTATAGATTGTTTCTTACTCATCCAATTGACTACACCTCCAAATAGGTTAAACACACACCCAGTTGCAGATCTTCTCTGATCTAGATCTCTAGCCCGATTTGCATTAACAAAGCCATGAATATCCAACACTCTGTCCAATCCTGGTCTTGCTTGGTAGCACAAACCATAATTACTAGTGCCACGTAAATACTTGAAAACACGCTTCATTGCTGTTCAATGCTCCTTTCCTGGTTTTGATATAAACTTGCTCAATACTCCCACTGCATGTGCAATATCTGGTCTAGTATAGACCATTGCATACATCGGGCTACCAACTGCACTTGCATATGGAACACGAGACATATCCTCTTCCTCTTCTTGTGTCTTGGGACACTGTTCAAAAAATAACTATAAACCTACATGAATAGGAACGTTCACGAGTTTACTATCCTGCATATTAAACCTCTACAATATTATCTCGATATACTTCATCTGGTTTAACTAGAGCTTCCTCTTTTCCCGATCTCTTTTAATTTCCATGCCTAAAATATATTTTGCAGCACCAAGATCTTTCATGTCAAATTTGGAGGAAAATTGGGTCTTCAAATCCTGGATAATTTCTTTGTCATTTCCAACCAGCAACATATCATCCACATACAAGAGCAGATAAATAACACGGTCACCAATTAATTTAAAATACACACAATGATCTGCTTTGCTTCTAGTGAAGCCAAGTCCCCATATAAATGTATCAAATTTCTGATACCACATCCTTGGTGACTATTTTAACCCATACGAAGACTTCATTAACTTTCATACTAGTTATTTCTTACCCTTCACCGCAAAGCCTTTAGGTTGTTTCATGTAGATCTCCTCTTCGATATCCCCGTGAAGAAATGATGTCTTGACATCCATCTGTTCAACCTCAAAATCAAAAGCAGCAGCAACAGATGAAAGTAATTTAATAGAAGTTACCTTGGCAACAGGAGAAAAAATATCACCAAAATCAATTCCCGGCACTTGGGAATAACCTTTTGCTATCAACTGAGCTTTGTATTTCTCCACTTTTCCTTCTACATTTGTCTTCTTTTTGAACACCCATTTTCTACGAATGGGTTTCCTTCTAGCCGACAACTCTGTTGGGCCGTTAATATGTCATTATTATTATCATTTTTGAATTCCTATTCCACCCATTTCTACTCTTCTTTATCATGTCATTTATCATAATTTATCATATAATTCTATTTTATAATTATTTATGCTCTTATGGATAAATATTATTTATTCTCCTTTATTTTTAATAAATTAATGATTATGCGTGATTTTACCAATGATAGAGTACTAATAAATTGGTTGTAACATTACTCGCCATTTTTAGCCTCCAAGATATTTTCCAGATTGAAGATTTGTTCAATAAATGTGCCAACTTAGAAATTTGCTGGAATAAGAAGTGACAATTTTGTATTGAAAGGATCGAGCAAATGGAGAAGAATATGGAAAATCTGAAACATGGGTTTTGTTCTGAACGGACCAGATTAGTTTTGCTATGAGCAATTTTCCCAAATTTGGTTCATACTAAGAGAAATAGAAGGTTCTCTGAAGACTTTTTTCCGAGATTCATTGTGTGGCCGTTTTCCAAATTATCTTAGCTGCAATGCCAAATTCGACCTGTTCCTATTGAATTATTGATGGAAGGATATCTTAGATATGATATTTCTTATCAATTTGTTGAGAATAATCCAATTTTGTAATGAGAATCATTTTGTAATCATCACAGTTGTAACTTCTCTTTTGTCTCTGTGTATTTAAATTAGAACATAGATGAGAGAAGGGGATTCAAGATTCAGAATGAATGATTGATTATTCATGATGGAATAGATTATGAGAGATTAAGTCAAGGATTATTAGAGATAGGATAGGATAGGAGGAAGGGGGGATTTTTGCATTACCATTTTAATTCTCAGGGCTTTTGCGGTTGTAATGATTTCACAGCTTGATGATTAATAAATAAAAGGGTTGTTGTTAATTCATTTGATCTAAAGTAGCCCAGCAACATTTGTTGGCAGCTAATGGCCCAACCTCTGGTGGATTAAACTGCTGCTCTATATATATTTATAGTTCCATTTGTATGATGGTTTGATTTAATTCTTATTTCTTTGAATTGCATTGCTTTACAATTTCATGTTCTTACAACGTGTTGTTCTAATATTTTATGAAATTGTTTTATTGCATAAGATATGATTGAATCACGTGGTCATTCTTTTCCATCGTAACAAATATTATTATCCTTTTCAACTTATATTGTTATGTTGTTCATTTCAAATATAAAGCTACGTTGTTCATATTCAGACTTTGATGTTCACTACATATTGCGGTTCATTTCTATTGAAATAGCTTTGTTGTTCATTCCTACTAAATAAGCTTTGTTGTTCATTTCTTTCCTGCATGTATTTGGTTTTTATTTTAAGTATTATTGCAATGAGAGTGTTTATTCCATTTCTGTTATCATCATTATTGATTTATCATTTCCAGTTAATTGCTTTAGTGTGGATTGAAAGATCAACAACTATAAAGAACATTAACTATAGTTGTCTAAGTTCTCAGATTGGAGATCTTGCCTATGATTGATTTTCATTTGCATCAGTTGATAGAGGAAAGAGTTATTGCTAATGCATCCTCGACTGATAATTGTTTGAGTAAATGATTTAGTTTCATAGTATTAAGTTTCTTGCCATTACAATTAGATTTTATTTCAAGCATTCATTTACTTTTGCATTTTAAGCACTATACTGCAAAACATTACTCAAGTAAATAGCCACCATGGACTGAGTACACTTCTAAAATAAGAAATCATACCTAGGTTGACAATTAATGTGAAGATAATTAGGAGTTAAAAAGACACCTTTTATCACTCAACAAACTCCAGCAGATCCCAAGCCTCATTTTTGTGCAAAGATGCCATTTCATCAATGATGGCCTCTCTCCATACTTTTCCATCCTCTGAATCCACTTCTTCCTTCATAGTTTTGGGATCATCATCAGTAATAAATAAAGAAAAATCTAAACAAAGAGTAGATGGACTATACCTTTCTAGCTGCCTTCTTTCTCGAACTGATCTTCTTACACCCATAGTTTGTGGGTCTTCATCTTCTGATTCCTCCTCTGTTGTAGAGTCCGATTCTTCCTCCTTTAGCTCAAATTTTATCTTCTCAGGTTCCTTTGGTTGGACTTCATGTTTAATAACATCTTTCACCTCTATGAACACCACATCTCGGCTGTACACAACCTTCCTTGTTACTTGGTTCCAAAGCTTATTACCCTTCAAACTATCCTTATACCCAATAAAGATGCACTTTTCATATTTGCTATCCTACTTGGTTCGTTTCTTCTTTGGAACATGTACATATGCATCACATCCAAATACCCTTAAATGTGAAAGAGAGGGTTTCTTACTAGTCCATACCTCTTGTGGAGTATTATCCTCCAACAGTGATGAAGGTGACATGTTGACTAGGTAACATGCAGTATCCACCACCTCTACCCAAAATTCCTATCCTAACCTGGCAACACTGAGCATGCTTCTTACCCTTTCCATCAATGTCTTATTCATTCTTTATACAACTCCATTTTGCTGAGGTGTATATGGAGTAGTCTTTTGCTATGCTATACCACACTTCTTACAATTCTTCAAATTCCTTATTACAAAACTCTCCACCATTATTTGTCCTCAGCACCTTTATCTTCTTCTCTGTCTGGTTTTCCACCAGAGCCTTGAATTCTTTAAACCTCTCAAAGAATTCAGATTTCGTCTTAAGGAAAACAAAATAGAGAAGTCATCTATAAATGATACATAGTACACAGAATTACCCAGTGATGGAACCTTCACAGGTCCAAACACATCACTGTGCACAAGCTCTAATATTTGTTTTTCCCTCTTACTTCCAGAGGGGAAACTCACCCGATTCTGCTTCCCATATACACAATTTTCATAGAAATCAAAATCCAGAGAGCTATTACTCATACCTTCTACCATACCTTTACCATGAAGTATTCAAAGGCCCTTCTCTCCAGTATCTCCAAGCCTTTGATGCCACAACATGGTCCTCTCTCCAAAGATGAATAGATTTTCTACTCCACTTTTAGGAACCACAGAACTGTTGCACCCACCGATAATAGTGCTACCTTGTAGCTTGTATAGAGTTCCAATCCGAACTCCCCACATCAATACCAATGCTCCACGAACCATCTTGTAGGTATCCTTCTCAAACATTGTTTTTACACCTACATCATCTAGCTTGCTTAGAAAAATCAAATTTCTCGCCAATGCAGGAATATGTAGAACACCCGAATGTGTTCTAAACCTTCCACCTTGCAACTTCAACTTTACTTTTCTGCGAACAATGATTCTAGCCTTCCTGTCATCCCCAAGAAGACATCACCACCATCATATTTCTCATACTTGCATAACCACTCTCTATGGGGAGTGAAGTGAAAGGATGCACCTGAGTCAATCAACCATGCCTCATGATCTACATGTGTACTTGAAGAAGCTAAGTATACATCCCCGCCTTCATCTGAGGTGCTTTTTGCCTCTGTAGAAGGAGCATCATTAGATCCCTTTCCTTTATCAAGAGCTTTAGATTTATAATCCCTTTTGAAGTGCCCTTCCTTTCCACATTTCCAGCGCACCACCTTTACAAGTTTTCCTAGAGATTTAGGTCTTCATCTAGATTTAGATATCCCACTTGATGACTTATTTTTGTTTCTGTTCTGGGACCATCGTCGTACAGACAAGGCATCACCATTTTGTCTCTCCATATTTTTCCATCTCATATCCTCTGTTAGCAAGGATGAGACTATTTCATCAAAATGCAAGGTAGTTGCATTGCTACCTATTTCAATAACCAGAATATCCCACAAATTTGGTAGAGAACACAACAGACTGATGCACTTATATTCATCTGAAATTTTAATATCAACAGATGCTAACTTACTTACCACAGTATTAAACGCATTCAGATGCTCTGTCACCGAGTCTCCATCTTTCATCCTGAGGTTATACAACTTTTTTTGTGGGAACAATTTATTCACCAGAGACTTATATTGGTAAAAAGTCCCTAACTTGTCCCACAAAGCCCTTTTCGTAGCTTCCCCTGATACATTTAGTAATATCGAATCTGAGACACACAATCATATTGTGCTCTTTGCCTTCCGATCCAACTTCTTCCATTCTTCATTGGTCACTCCTATTGGTTTAGTACCTAGATCTACCGTGATCCATTGATATTTATCCACCAACTGATCCTCCATATTGAGTTTCCACAACTCAAAATGTTGACCATTAAATTTCTCAATCTCTATCTTTCCACCACTCACCATCTTCTTTCACCACTAGAATCGATCTTGCAGATCTCCTACTGAAAAGGGTATACCACAGGCCCGAGTGAAACCCCTCAACAACAAAGGCATCCCCTTGAAGCCAAAAACAACTATGATACCAAATGTAGGTTTTAACCTCATACAAAAATTACCTCCATATGAATTCTAAAACACAAAATATAAACAATGCGAGAGCATAACACATAAAAACATATACAGAGAGATTTTCCTACTATATCCCAAAACTGGGTGTCATGTGGAAAGAGTTAATCTTGCGGACAAAACCAACCTCCCTAGAAGCCTAAGACTTTCTAGTGACAAACAAGACAATTAAGAGCAATCCTTCTCTAAACATGCATTATCATACGAGAAACCAAGTGTTTTAGATCCTACCTGTAGTCCAACGCTGTTGTAGTAGTCCAGCCTCATCGATCCGGATGAGCTCCTCCTTCACTTCGAAACCTACATTCACTAACAATCAAATGATTACATAGCACCTGAATATTCCATAAAACAAAGCATATTCAACATATAGACCGAGTATATGAAACAATTCATTAACAACAAATCATTGAGAAGAATGGACTTATTTGTATTAAGGAAACAAAAAAGAAACCATTACAACCTGAGCTTTGGTGTTGTGCAAGTTCCTCCCAGGGTCCAGCAAGAGTTTTCCTCTACTTTGACAAGCTCACCCACTTCCAAATGAAACAAGAAAGGATGGTAATTTCTCCTCACAAGCTTCTACAAGGAAGTCCTAATTCCAGCAGCATCTACCCTTTGGAATGTTCAGCTTTCAACCTCCCCTCCTTTGGCCCAATGCCTGTATTTATAGTGTTCTAGAGGAAGTTATTCAGGTCCAACATCAATGGGATACTCCCTCTTTTGGATGGGGTAGCTCCTCTCTTGATGGGATAAGTTCCTCTTTCATAGGGATGCATGAACCATCTGGAGGCGCTCAATACACGTCAAACAATCTTCTAGAATGCTCTAG
Source organism: Pinus taeda (assembly GCA_000404065.3). NCBI lineage: Eukaryota > Viridiplantae > Streptophyta > Pinopsida > Pinales > Pinaceae > Pinus > Pinus taeda. The sequence continues at coordinate 703 of APFE031157687.1, read as the reverse complement.
AAATGAACACAAGTAACTTTTTTAAGATGAAACTCGCGCCTTTTGACCTTTACAGGAGTACGCACCCATCCCTTGACTTACAGAGCATACAAGTACGCAGGTACAATGAGCTTGGGATGCGTACACGCAGGCAAGGTAGAGAGAACCTGCGTACCCAGAGATAAACATGATTTTAAATGAATTTCTCTCTTTCTTGAAGTTTGACATGGAGAGCAGAGGTATAAGGCTTGACAAGGAGGATAGTATGACTGTTGATGGAGCCATACTAACTGCAGATAGTCATGGTGACAAATTTTAGTGTAACAGATTGGCCCCTAAAGTGCAAAGCCTGTAATAGATAAGGGTTTTATATGATCTAGGAAGGGTGAAGTACTTTATCATTTCAAGTATTATCTCGTGGAGATCCTAGTCAGAACCTGCAATTTTCAACACAAAATACATGTATAAGATTATATCATCGCTGAAGTAGGCATTCCCATACTCAGATCAAAACTTTAACTAACAGACTAACTACTACTCTGATACAGGAATGATTTCATAATACATCATAATCATAGACTCGTGTAGATGCAGTATGGACGCAACCATCTGTTTATAATTGGTCTACAATATAATGAATACAAAACTCCTCGCAGCCTGGATGGTGGAAACTAGATCCAGGGTCTTCATCTCTACTTCCCGAATTAGTACGATTCTAGCCATG
>APFE031157682.1:290190-373230 GCA_000404065.3 Pinus taeda | reverse complement strand
AAAAAAAAAAACCCTTACGGCTTGAAGTTGGCTTTACCCGGAAACTAAATATTTTCCTCAATGTTTCTGATTTTCCGAGATCACACCGAGGCACAGCGGAAAAGAGCATATGCATGAGAAAAATCCTTCCTCTCTGTTTCTAATTTACCCAGATCGCATAGAGTCGCAGGGTAAAGAGCATATGCAGAAATGAAAGGTATAGATCCGGTAATAAAAAAGAAGCTAAATAAACCGAAATAATAAACAGAGAGAAAATAACTAGAAACTGCAAATAAACACTGTATACCTCCATATCTTAAAAATGACGTAGCTAGGGCTACCAGAAACCTTTTCGCATGAAACGAAAGGGGTTCCTCACTAGAACAAATGCTCCTAACACAACAAAGCAGTCCTTTCAGCCTGAAAGCAGTCAGAAACAACAGATCTAGGAAACGGCAGTCAGATGCAGTTCTACCGGCTTCAGATTTGGATCACCAATGGACACGGCCCTCAAATAGCTCTGATACCATGTACGAATTTATAGGGTATGTTCCTCCGACAGAACACCAAAGGACACCACTCACAAATAGATCACAGATCAATACACCAGTATTTTTGACGTGGTTAAAACCCTCAAAGAGGGAAACAGTCCACGGCCTGAGCCAACGCGGCCACTTCAGGCAATTTATTAATAAAAGAATGAAATTTTACATAAGCTTCTATCATGAATAGTTAACCTACAAATGACCCTCCATGCTCTTTAAATAGAGATCATGGACCAATCGGCTGTTAAGCCATGGATCAAGTGTCGGTAATACCGAGGAGAGAATGAATCGTCGGATCACTACATATCGTGACCGTCAGATTGTAAGTTACAAAAGTACATAGTAAAGAAACACACTTTACCTAACTCTATACTAGCCCAAGTTATACTTAACTATTTCCTATGTGTCGGAATATCCTAACACCTTGGGTAGAGGCTTGCATCACTCAGCCTTGTTTCCTCTCCCAAGTTGCGTTTATTGGTTTTTGGAGACAACTTATTAGAATGATACTATTATGACATAGGTTCTGCATTGTGCTTATTCGTGTCCAGCATTGTCATATCTCTTTTCTGAGAAAATCACTCTGACATAGCTACTGAGCATGGGAATTCCTGACTCAAGACATGATTTTAGTTGTTTTATATATATGTGTTGTATGAGGCTTCTTGTACCACCCAAAGCTCTGCTCCTCTCCCTCTTTTTTCCAAAGTAAAGGACAATTATAAAGTATTTTGGCCATCATCGCAACCTCTGATCTCACACTTTAGGGGGCATCTGTTATATGAGAAAATGACCTCCTCATCAACTCAGAGGAAAAGGACATGATGACGGAAGGAATGACCAAGTTCACAGGCCCAGTTGTCAAGCTAATGTTGTCTAAAAACTAGAAACATACGTTATAAAGCTTATTAGCAAGGCTAAGGGTGTGTTAGTGCCCAAATTAACACTTTCTATTACCTCAGGAAGAGTGTTAGTGAACCCTAATGAGTTTCTATGGGTCAAAGGAACGAGTTGTCTGAGAAATATCCCAAGATTCTCTCCTATGTCAGCTCATAAAAGCAGGGAAACATCAAAGCTCGACTTGTTTGGGGGAATTACTAATTCCTAATGGAGTACGCAAATGGGAAAGAGCACAAAGGCATGGAAACATCACTACTTTTGTCAAGTGGAACTCATGAAGGACTTGGAAACCCTATCCTGACATGCTATATATGCAAGGCTAGGGCCATTGTGAAAGAAGTTGAACCATTTGAAAGGATCGCCTATTTGACTGTCGAGAAGAGTCTCAGACTATGGCATCATAAGAGGTTAAGAAGGGAGAGAGAGAGAGGGGATTTGGAGGGGTAAGGGAAGGGTGTGACAACTGATGGTTGTATTCACTCTTTCTACATTAGTATAGAATTGTAATTGTGTTGTCCACTCCGAGATGTTGGTAGTATGACTTGTTTGTATGTTCATTCAATATCGTTAACATGAGTACCTTAGATATATTCAACTAGATATCTTTGTATGTCCATGCATTGTTTATCAAGGTTTTATGCTGTGATATTATGCTTCTCTTTGCTATGTGTAGGTTTTGAGCTAGAGTTGGCTCACGGGTCTTCAACCTAGCCACATTGTTCTCTCCAACAACACCACACTAAGACTCGAGGTAATAAGTCCTTCTCGATGTTATATTGTTTTGTTAAACATAGATATGCGTGCATCTTCAGTACAATTGCAGCTAATTTGACTGGCTGCCAAGGATCCTAGGAAGAGCCTTGAGGGTTTCTTTGTCAGAAAACACTTGTGCATTAATCCCTATAGAAGAGTTGGTGACTCCACTCGGGACTACACTTAGTTCCCAGTTTTCCTAGAAATTTCCCACGTCTCTCTTTCTTCCAGGCCTCCCTATACTTCTTCATTCCATTTCCAACCACTCAGGACTATACAACACCCTTCTCTCAGTGCTTAGCCCTAGGTCTGATACCCACAGCCTATTTTTTGAGTCTTTTCCCTCACTAACGTTGTTTTCTAGTGCAAACAATGCTTTATAAAGCAATGTGTCCTCACAAACAACGCGTTAGTGCTGCAACTAACTCTTTGTAGCCTCTAGTACAGAGTGTTAGCCAACCATTTCTTGATAAATAGCTTACTCTGTGACCTCATGGGTTGGGAAATGTACTTGTAGACTGATCAGGGATATTTAGATGCACCTGTTTGACTGATCAGTGTCCTGAACAATTTTTTTTTTTTTAAATGGCTTTACTTCTTAAAGTTTTTGTTCTCATTAAGGAAAAAATAAATAAAAAATTATGGTTTTCTGCTTAGCTGGTTAGATCTGCATTATTTGCTTTCAATAGTTGTTAGTGAGCATTGAAGTTATGTCGGTTATGCTAATGTTTTACTGAATAGGATGCGTGGTATATATATTGATGTATCAATGACTCTCCCTTCGTAGAAGCAGCTTATTCATCGAAAGTGAAATTTTACAATCATTATTTTTGCATGATTTGAGTCAAAGTCCCACATAACTTCATACGTCAACACCCCTACTGAGAACTCTCACAAATTACATTTAAAATCTACCTAGTAAAATAAATCAACAACTCTTTCTCGAGTAAACACACATTAGTTTAGGCTAGGATCTTGGGGTAGGCAGTGTGAGTTAACTTTCCAAGATCATACATAGAAACTAGTTTCATTAAAGAGAGAAATCATTTTGCACTCATATTACCTAGGACCACTCCAGTAAAAGTTGATCTAAATACGAGACAACATCAGACTATAAGTGAAGCTATCCCACCTTTGCTTACATCTTGTTTGGGGATTATGTGTATCGGGGATCCCTTCGGGGATATCGGAGCTAAGTCGAGGACTCAGGTATCCTAACCACACAACATACTGTCTATGACTATGTCCCCGCCCCAGTAGTGTCTGTGATTTGAGGTATCCTTAGTGGCCATACTTTTAGGGATGAACAAAAGGTGACTAGGGAGGAATGCCCTAGTACCTAACATAGATGAACCTACTCTGTCTTCGGTTTTTGGGAGGGTGCTTGTCCTCAAGAGAGAACTTAGCCCCTTAATCTAGGGTTCGAGTGAAGCTAAAGAGTAATCGTAATTGTACATTTTTCCAACTCCCTATGTTATTCATTTTGATATTGGGTTTCATCTCCAGTGATCGGTGCTTACCAGACAGGGTCATTTCCCTCTGCTTGATTGATTGATTTCCTTAGTGTATTTTTTATTTTTTAAGTGCTAGAGTGTTATCACTGAGACTCTATTAAACATCACTGTAAAATTTACTCATAAAATTTATCGGTCACCGTGGCTACATCCAGACCTCATCGTCAATCTAGATGGTTGTTAGGTCTTCCCCACTCATTATGGAGGATCCCCCGAGCCCCAGTGTACTGGATTCCCCATCTTCAGGCAATCAGTATATGATATCTAACACTAATCATTTTGGACATCCCACAATTCAAGCTTACCAGAAGATTTCTTTACTAAAGGATTCCTTCCTCCATACAATCCACCGATCACAAATCTGTTGGGACCACTCTTGATTACCATTGCATTTGTACCTCCTTTTTCTTCCATTGGAACATTCCACCCATCCCATCGATGACTAATGGGTCGTGGTCTTTCGTGGACACTTTTGGTCTACCACCACCTCCCCAATTGACAATCAGTACTACACCTCTGATGGTGAACTCCACTATCCCATCTGTCCCAGCTTCAAACCCTATCGTGACACCCACCACGAGTGGAACCCAGTATATTTCAAGTTCCACCCCTTTTATGTCAGCCCCTGGATCTTCGACAAGTGCTACATACAGAGCTCCTTATAATGCTCAATATAACATGGTTAGCATGGGTCCCCTCAACCAACCCTATGGTTGGCATCCATTGTATAGTTCTAACCCCCAGGTTCAGATAGTTGGGGGCACAATTCCCAATTTTCATATACTAGCCGGGAACGAAACAGTTCCCCCTCTGTTTTTAGGTTTGCAGGGTCAATCATTGATTGACATGAACCCTCCTTATGTTAGTCAAGGACCTATAGTTAGTTATGTGGTGAGTGGGAACTATTAGCCCTAAGGTGAAGCACTGCTAGTTTGAAGATTAGAGGAAGAAGATGGTCTGCTTTGCTATCCAAGAAGGGGGCCCCACATGGGCCATCACTCCACTTTTCCCCACTCTTCCACTTACATTATATTCCGCTCATATCTTGACCCGACCCTCACTTCATAGCAAAACCCTGTTTCACCTTAACCTTAACTAGATTAACCATTGAAGAGCTTACCTTTCTGTCCATACGAACTCTCCACACATTTCTCGAGGACATCCCATACCTCCATATTCCCTCCAATGTCATTCTTCCTCCTTGCTGATCCGATGGCCCATGTTTTACCCAATCGATGAAACATGCTCTATCGATCTCTGCCATTAGATCACTCCTGCTAGATCTAATGATTGTCCCTCATATTGCTCAGGTAACTAGCAGGAGGAATACCCGCCCGATAAAGGCAGTTTTTCTCTCAACTATGTTGCTAGATGTCATCCGCTAAGTGGAATCGGGTGGGCTCTAACACTTACCACTAACTGCCTAATGCCCGTCTGATGGAAACTGCTCCTGCCTTAAGAAACCGCCCCTGACCATTATTCGCCAAGCGCTTCTTCCACCTGACTACCACTAGATCTATCCACTCGATATCTAATGGCTCAAACTTAACCTGCTCCCACCATGATTGCAAGCCTCACGCAATTGATCTCCTTCATCCATTTCTCCCAATCCAGTGGCCCTTTTCCATGACTAATCCCGCTTGTCCTTCGCCACCCCGCCATTACTCTATTTGTCTGATGTAATTCATCCAATAGCTACCCGCTCATCCTCCACCATCCTATCATTACCCTATTTTTCCTGATTTGCACGTCCAACCGCCCATGCGCCTCATACTCTACTTCCTGTCAATTACCCGAGGAGGAAGGTGGCTGACTTTGTCAGTATTGTGGTAGTTAGGCCACTTAACTAAATTATTTGAATGAATGGCCAAAAGAGAAAGGACACAACATGATGCAAGCAAATAGAATTAAACAGTCATGGAGCCTTACTAGTGCAATCAAGCCAGCCACCTAATAGGGCAGTGTTGTACCAGAATTAATTACCGTTTTCGTGATGGAAGGAGAATTGTGTCCTTGTACACAATCAGGCAGGTAAAGACAGTAGAAATAGATTTAGACACCTCAAGCTCTAGAAAGCTTGAGAGCATTGTAAAGAGATATAAATAGCTGAAAGTAAGATGTAATCATGGGTCAACTTCTGGAGACTATTAAGGCTCTGCTACTCGAGCTTCTCATTTTCATTCATTAGTAATACAAGCTTCTTTTGTTGTCATATGTTCAATATCTCAATTTCCCTTCTGTTCTAAGCTTGCACTTGTATAGGACATTCAGGTTTCTTCTGTGTCTAACACTAGATAACTGTCATCTTATCTTTGCATTGATGTATTAGATTTGCAAGTTTCATTTACTTCCTGTAGCTGGCCATCGTCTGTTTATGTATATATCTGCTGATATGGTTAGTATTCTCCATTCATTCACCTAATCTACAAACTATTGAGAATTGGTGGTCTAAAGCCTTGTAGGCTAAGAGTGTTCATGCATGTCTTGAGTAAACATAGAGTCAAAACGGTTATCTGGCCTGATCCAAACCATCATCCATTCTGATAGTTCCGAGAACAATATCAAAGATTATATGTCACCAAGCATCTCTGAGCCACAACCATAGGAGAGTTTCTTGAAGTGATAACATAATTGGTCCCCTTCCTGAGGAGAGGAGATTGAAGCTCAGATTCCTTGAGAGACGCCATAGATCTAACTTTGATGATAGACAAATTCTGGGCACGATTCCGGTTGTAATCATCTATCTTGCAACTCTACTGGAGGACAAACCTCTTGGTGACTCCACTCCATAATTCTGGCTCAATTTGGAAGGCATACTTGGAGAAATCCTTAGAATTCACAAGATGACCCAGTACCTGACCCTGGAAGGATCATCAAAGATAGAAAGGCTTTCCATAGAGGAGCATTAGGTTCAAGTAAAACTAAACAATGTTTTATATATCTTCAAGAAAATCATACGATAGAAAAAATACATGTTGAGAGTATAGTATCTAATACTAGCAGTGAAGAAAAAATCTTAGAGATATACAAAGATCTTGATTCTTTAGGTTCTCCTTTTGTTGTAAGCCCAAAGGGAGCCTCACCTCCTACCCATCATATTCCTTTAGTCTTATCAATCACTCCTCATCCCTCTGTCATTTATACTTCCAGTACCCTCCTAGCCACCACACCTGTGGCAGGTCCACAAGCACCAACCAAAATGGAGAGAATTATAGCTGCTAGGTATGGACCTCTAGTACTTCCCATTCCTTTGAATGCTATGCCTACTGGAGAATATTAAAAATACATGCCCAAGCTTACTAGGATAGAAGGGGTTATAGCTGAGGAACATCTTGAGTCATTATATAGCTATGCTGATAATTTGGACATTAGTGAAGATGATTTATGGATGAGAGTATTTGTCCAGAGCCTAGATGGAGAGGCTAGGAAATGGTTAAGAGAACTGACCCCGAGTTCGATAATGGATATTGAAGCATTAGATGATGTATTCTTAAAGCACTAGGGGATAAGGAATATCTTCTTTACTACCATACTGAGTTTGGGAACATGAAAAGGAAAAATGGTGAGTCACTGTCTGATTTCAATTAAAGGTTTAACCACATGTACAACAAGATACCAGCTGAAGTGAAACCCACCTCTACCTCTGCTAAACTCACCTATGCCAATGCTTTTGATTCTGACTTCTGTTTACTATTGAAAGAGAGAAGATGTGCTACTTTGGCTGAGATGCAGGATGCAGCCTTGGAGGTAGAATCCAACATCATGGCTGCAGAGAAACTCAAGGGACATGTTGATCGAAGGAGACAGAGGGACGAATCTTCATCATCTTGAGATCCCAAGTTAGATAAGACGACCAAAATAATAGAGTCATTAGCCTCTAAAGTCTCTAAGCTAAAGATGGAACAACACTCTAGGAAAGGAGGAGCTCCTAATTCCTTTACTTTTAGAAATCTGAACCCATATATAAGTGTTGAGGAGGTAAATCCCCTCTGCGGACAGAGGCGATCGCTACTAGCCCAGACTGGGTCTAGCAACAATCATACAACGCTACTGCTCAAGTTCCTAATTGCAAATTAAATACCAATGACGAGGGCCTACCTGGATTCCAGCACTAGTGCTTGTAGAAGAGGTGACGCTCCCATTCTTTTACTCTAGCAGATCACGATCCCCACAATCTCCGTGAATGGACACCTACACATACAAGAAACGACACAAACACAAACATAAAATCCAGCATATGCAACTATATATCAGTCAAAAAGGATATAACTCATCATCATTACAAAGAACAATAAGAGTGGAACCATAACAATAGTCGTTTGTTGATAATAATCAAAGAAGAATACAACCATAGTTCTGACGTTAGATCCTCCTTTGGCTGGGTGATCAGTAGCACATGTCTTGCAAAGCTTGTTGGGAATAGTAACAAGCCTCTCTCTCTTTTCTTATTAGACAAGAATCTCCTTACTTAGATTTGGCCTTATGGGAATGAAGAAGGCTCTTGCAGCATGAAGCTCTTGGAAACTTGACAATTCTCAATCTCTAGAACTCTGGAACTAGCTTGCCAAGGAAAATGGACAAGCTTTTATAGATGGAGGAAGGGGAGTTGGGATCATCCACAATAATAATGGGATTGGCTCTATCATCAAGTAAGATTCCATGAGAGGTGGCAAATCGCATCCTCTTTATGGAAACCCGTAGCCAAACCACCCAACTCAAGATAGATTCAGTCCAGGAATTTGTTAGGATGAATCTTCTGCCGTTTGTTTGTTGAAAAACACCACTGATTATGGTTGGTGCGAGTGCGACTCTGTGAAAGAGCGCCAACTAGCGTGCCCTCTTTGGAGGATTTCCATATTGGTGCGACGGCTGCACTATGGAACCGCGCCAATGGAAAAAGGGCTATTTTTAGGGGTTTTAAGCAGGAGATGTCTTGAGGGCAAATGAAGTTCATGTTCAGGGGAATGCAATGCAAGTGTTTACAGGTCATGTCACTTCTCATAGGTCTCGGAATGAGTCCTCCAAGATGCAGGAGAGGGGTAACAGGGACGGTGACAAATTGATGTGTAATAAATGCCCCCTAAAGCATGAGGCCCGAGAGAGAGAGAGGGGTGTAATGCTTTACAAGAACATGTCCAACCGAAAACACTGCCACCGAAAAACCTACGTGGAGAAGTACAACTGATATCTCAAGTACATGATATATGTGGTATGGGCGTAGCCATCCATAGCAGAGTACATAAGAATCTAGATCCAAGGTATGGACACAGCCATCCAGTGAGGATCGATAAATAGACTTAGGCATGGTCACAACCATCCAGTGAATGAGTCATGTAATAATCATACTAATCCACAAAATCGCAACCTGGATCCCAACAGACAAAATCCAGGGTCTTGCGCTCCATCTCAACCCAAACAAAGTACAAGTTCAAGCATGCGAATATGGGAGTCGAAGTCGAACATGCAGGAAGATCGTCTGATTACCAGCCAATGATGAAAACTATTAACAGACGTGAGAGGTACCACCAATAATGACAATGGCCCTCAAGGTACTATAGGTACAATCTACGGCGTGCGAATCAGTGAGCTGGCGTTGAACACCCATAGAATCATTCGATTAGAGGCCAATGATTAAAACCTCCTGTCGAGCACAAAGAACCTGCCATTGAGGCATGCTGGCTCCAAGGCACCTGAAGGGAGTCTCTAGGTCGACTTCCTAGATAATGAGCTGAAGTCGACAGGAAGCGACCTCAATCGAAGGTGGGCCATAGTGTTTCCCACATCATCGACACGAGATAGAGGAGGATAATATTTTTTGTGAATCAGGATTATGTGAGTTATCAGAGGGAGGTTGATTATTTCACAGAGGTCAACTTCTCTTGAACATATCGGTGGCACGATAGTGGACTTGGCAGTATTTGACATCAAATGATCAGAGGTCATGGTGACAGGGCAAAGAGTAGATGAGAGGTCAAACAGGATCACCCAAACCCATGGAGGCAAGTGAAAAATGAGATGAGATGTCCCCACCCAGACACAAATGCAAACAAGTGCCATGTTCAAGAGTGACATACTGCCAACACGATAATGATTCTGGTTCCATTTTCCCCACCATTTTTGGTGAGTACCCCATTTATTTTTATCAAGCTTGACGGGGATAGCATATGCTTGTAAAGCGTCATTTTGACGGAATCCAATGTCATCAAGTTTTAACGAGTCTGACAGAGGAAGAACTCGACGTCCTTTCATGTTTAGAGAGTTTGAAAAGACAGCAAAAAGTAAACTCCAGGGGTGTCCTTTTTCGTAGAGTTGTGTCTCTCGAGCCCGAAAAAGTATAAAACAATGCTCGAAAGAACTGCCTGACCATTACGATCGAGGAGTACTTTTCATGATTATTGATTTCAACCTGAAAAAGTAAAAAAGCGACCGAAACCACGTCGTTTCGTAACCGTTAACGAGCCTGAAACGACAAGGGCCCGACGATCTTTTCATCTTTACACGGTCGGAAAAGAGTTTAAAGACGACCGCCTCTTACTTACGTTTAATGAGTCAAGAGGAATAACTCGACAATCTTTTCATATTTAGATGGTCAGAAAAGCGCTAAAAGCAGACCTTCATTTTTATTCTCTTTGACGAGTCAAAAAGGGAAAAAATACTCGGCAATCTTTTCATATTTTACTAGTCAGAAAAGAGCTTAAAGGTGACTCATCCTAGAGGAACGAGTGGTATAAAGGGTAGCAACTGGTTCTGGTAATGGCGGAACTGCTCAAAACATGTAATGGTCAAGAGGCTAGCTAACAAAACCACTCTTAACCGTGGTCCCTCAGGAAAGGAAAACAAGCAAGTGAAAGCATATGGTCGGCCAAAGAGATGGTGGCAATGGAATGAAACAACCAAGGCTCATCTAGCATAATTGAGTGGATAAAAATGGCAATCACGAGATGTACGTCGGGTATGGGTTCATTTTTACACAAGCTTGAACCATGGAGAACTCTGCTTGGATTCGGTTTCATGTTTACACAAGCTTGAAACGAAAAACTATGCTTGTTATAAGTTCGCATGCCCCCAGCATAATGACGCAAAATGAGGTACATGCCCCCGAAGCTTCATTGCATTCAACAAAGTGGATGGAATGAAGGTTCACTTTCGAGATCTTGGAAAGACTCAACTCGTATTTTACGAGATCTTAATCAAAAGACTCGATTTGGAAAGGGAGTTGTTTCATTTTTTAATGAGGTTGATACAGTATCAAGAACTATCCTCATAACCCTTGTTTCATTTTTAAACGAGCTTGACACAAGACAAGGAACTGTGCTCCAAGATCCGTGGTTCATTTTTTAATGGGGTTGACACAGGAACAAACTATCCTCGGACCGGACTTCATCATAATGAATAGGAAGTTGGTGCTTCCAAGAGTGCCACTCCCGGTGGAAGGATAACAGCTTGGAAGTCGGGACCCAATGCCCCCAGGACACTATGCACGATGGCAACATCATTGAATATAGGAACGAGATAAGTAGCCACGTAGTTGACCTATGGTGGGGCAGATACAACCGGTGGATAAAAACCAGGATGGGATGACAACTGCGCAGGAGGCACCGGGGGACTAAAGAATGATAATTGATCTATAGTCACGATTCTTCCGTCGTGTGGAAAGAAAACCATACGGAAAAGTGAAGAGACAAGGGCCTTCATGGCATAAACATAGTCACGGCCAAGGAGAAGACTGAAAACTAAAGCACCTTGGGTAACTAGTACGTCTATATAGACGGTTTTGCCTCCCAAAGTAATAGGGAACTTCGGAAGGATCCCTAATGGTTGACTGGTTCCTTCGTCAAACGCTAACAGATTCTATGCGACTGGCACAAGCTATGGGGAGCCCAAAGCTTGCCAAGTAGTGGAAGGCATAAGACTGACAGATGCACCCTCATCCAAAATAGTGCTAGGTACTGCCTTATCATAGGTATGTACGGTAATTTGGAAAGGAACATGGGATGGAAGGTGAAAAGAAATCAGGTGACTCCAGTCGAAGGAAACGACTAAACTACCTGGTGGGGGAATCGTATGATTTCCCCCCTGCTCTGAAGAAGGACTCTCGGGATCAGTGGGGATAGGAGAGTCATTTTCAGATTCAGGAGAATTGGACGAGACGAGAAGAACAAGACCATGACGCTCTTCCAAAACAGAGTGATCGACGGGTGGTGAACCTGAGTCGACATTCTTCCCAACCAATGGTTGGTCTGGAATAGGCTTAGCACAGCCAGGTTCAAAAAGAGGAGGATGGACAAGAGAAGGATCTAAATCAATCTCTTTGTCGATAGGGAGAGGATCTGAAGAGAGCCTTTGATAACCAACGGGAAAATGGGGGGAGGAAGCTGTAAGACTTTCCAAAATGGTAGAAGCTTTATCCATGAGCGGACAAAGGTGAAGGAGATGGTGCCTTCACATAGCCTACAGGGGAATCAAATCTTCCCTTTCTTCTTACCATTACCAGTTGATAGGATAGCATCACTCTAAGCTTTAGAGGACGATGAGGGACGAGCCAGATCATGAGACCATACTTCTAAGATCCTAGGAATGCCAGGACAATCACGAAGAAGATGGTCATCCTTGCACAATTTACAAGGAAACTTAACCTTCTGCAAAGGAGCAGAAGGAGTTCCGACCTGAGCTGTACTCGGGGCCGTAACTGCACTTTTAGCCTCTTGCTTAGGCAACTTCTTCTTCTTCGTCTTCTTTTTCTTCTTCTTAGCCACATGGTTACTTGAATCCAGACTTTCACCAGGCGATGTAGAAGATGAGGACGTAGAAACAGGCGAAGAAGGGGAGAGGTCCACCTTGGAATCAACATGATGTTGTTCGGGTGGAGGAACTGATTGACCAATAGTTGAGACATTAGGGATCACAAAGGTTGAGAAAAACCAAACAAGCAACCCAACAGTTAACCCAGGAAGGGACAACGTTGCCATGTAAGGAGCACCAACATTCCCAAAAGGAGGAAAATGACCAGGATTCCCGTCAGAGGGGATTCCTGGGTTGGTCAACTCTAGAAAAGTTGCCATCAAAAGTGAAAATCGCACACAGGGCTGAAACGAGTCAAGGCACACAATCAAACGGTCAACAAACAAAATCTAATAGGGCGTGTGATCGCGGGTGATTTAATTTTTAAGACACAAGGACATAACTTGACCTTTTCATATTTAAAGAGTCGAGAAAAGGACAAAAAGATGACTCTAGTCACCTTCGAATGTTTAATGAGCCTGAAGTGACAAGTGCTCAAATGATCCTTTTCTTTTAAGGAGTCCGAAAAGGAGAAAAAGTGACTACTCTGGAGAACTAGGCAAAAGGTTTACGAGACAATCCGTAAAACTGCATATACACCTTGGCAATTGTATGAAAACCAAGGACTTTCCATACGGCAGTCAATCTTCCCTAATGTTGTGTTTAGTGCGTTATTGGTCGTAAGGCGGCAGACACAGCTTCCTATGGATAAAGGATGATAACCTAGTGGGGTCTCCCCATATACTCGACGGTACATGGGAGCACAATTCCGTACTAGACCACTATTGAGTCACAGAAGGAGGAATCACCCAACCTTGAGTGGAAACAAAAGTGACTAGGATTAACAACACTAGAGCACGTCTCTAGCCTAGACCTCTAAATAGTGTGTGTTATGTTCCAATGCGTTGTTAAATTCATTCAGTTCATTTTAAAGTTGTTCTTGTATTACGTTTCAGTTTTCAGGCCTTACCGTATGTAATGTCTCAAAATTTCCTAAATGCAAACTATATGCCACAATATATCATTTCATTCGATGAATGCTAACTATGAGGGAGAGAGTTTCCATTCACTTACAACAATGCAAAAAATTGATCACTAAGAGAAAATATAACAAATTCTCTAATGCACTAATTTCATCAAGAAAAACTAATGCAAATCAATCCCAAAACAGTTTTTATTTTTATTTTTGTGTGTTTAAAACAAGCATAAAAATATGTAAATTCAAATCAAAGAAAATTGATCTAAATCTACGATTGATTTTTTAGAATGTAAACTATGCAATTGTAATCTATGCACAATTCACTTGAAAAGTATGCAAATGTAATCTATGCACATTTTTCATTCATATTCTGAAAATGAGAATTCTAATTATGCAAGTGTGATCTATGCAAGAGAATTCTCAAACAAAAGATGATTCTAATGTAATCTAAGAACCAATCAAGTGCAAATCAAGAAAATTGGGTGAGAGTTCCAAAGATAAAAAAATAAAAACACTCAAAGACGATTAACACTCATACACAATTTCGGCAAATGAGGGGGAAATTTTTTTGCAAAAACAAAAGCAAAAAGATGCAAAATTGTGAAAAGACTGAGACAAACCTCCAAGTAATGACCAAAGGAAATCAAATTAATAATTTCTCAAAAAAGAGAATCAAAACCAATCAAACAGGACTCCAACGCACTCAAGCAGTCAAGGAAATGTATCCAAAAACAAAGACCAAGCTCAGAAGGCTTTAAACCAAGCAAACTTTAACAGTCCCAGGCCTGGTGCGACTGTCAAGCTGAAACTAGCGCCTTTTAAGAATTGGCGCGGGTTGTATATTGACAACTAGCGCCAATTGGCACGACTGTTATGCTAAAAAAATGTGCCAGTCAGGTTTTCTATGCAAAAATAAAAAAGAAGCAATCCAAGACCACGCCAACGATAACCAAGTAAACCAAGAAGCAAGAAACAGAAAAAGAACTCAACCCAGAAGGCTGACCAAGCAAGTAAAAACCAAGAAACAACTACAAAGGCAAGACAAGCTCCCCAGTGGAGTCGCCAAATTGTTGAGGAGGTAAATCCCCTATGCAGACAGAGGCGATCCCTACTAGCCCAGACCGGGTCTAGCAACAATCATACAATGCTACCGCGCAAGTTCCTAATTGCAAATTAAAGACCAATGGTGAGGGCCTACCTAGATTCCAACGCTAGTGCTTGTAGAAGAGGTGACGCTCCCGTTCCTTTGCTCCGGCAGATCACGATCCCCACGATCTCCGTGAATGGACACTTGCACATACAAATACGATACAAACACAAGCATAAAATCCAACATATGCAACTATAGATCAGTCAGAAAGGATATAACTCATCATCATTACAAAGAACAATAAGAGTGGAACCATAACAATAGTCATTTATTGATAATAATCAAAGAAGAATACAACCATAGTTCTGACATTAGATCCTCCTTTGGCTGGGTAGTTAGCAGCACATGTCTTGCAAAGCTTGATGGGAGTGGGAACAAGCCTCTCTCTCTTTGGTTATTTTACAAGAATATCCTTACTTAGATTTGGCCTTATGGGGATGAAGAAGGCTCTTGCAGCATGAAGCTCTTGGAAACTTGACAATTCTACATCTTTGGAACTAGTCTGCCAAGGAAAATGGACAAGCTTTTATAGACAGAGGAAGGGGAGATGGGATCATCCACAATAATCATGGGATTAGATTTATCATCAAGGAAGCATCCATGAGAGGTGGCAAACCACTTCCTCTCTATGGAAACCCGTAGCCAAACCACCCAACTCAAGATAGATTCAGTCCAGGAATTTGTTAGGATGAATCTTCTGCCATTTGTTTGTTAAAAAACACCACTGATTATGGTTGGCGTGAGTGTGACTCTGTGATAGAGCGCCAACTGGCGCACCCTCTTTGGAGGATTTCCCCCATTGGTGCGAGTGCTGCACTATGGAACCGCACCAATGGAAAAAGGGCTATTTTTAAGGGTTTTAAGCAGGAGATGTCTTCAGGGCAAATGAAGTTCATGTTTAGGGGAATGCAATGCAAGTGTTTGCAGGTCATGTCACTTCTCATAGGTCCCGGAATGAGTCTTCCAAGATGCGGGAGAGGGGTAATAGGGACGGTGACAAATTGCTATGTAACAATATTTACATCATAGGTTTTGAGATCTTCATAGGACCATGCAAAGACATCAACATAATTCTTGAAAAGTTTAATATATCTTTCTTGAAAATTAGGTGAAACTCCACCATATAATTTGACTAACCTGGGGTTCTCCTGATTCTAATGTTGTGATCCTGAATATGTTCATCCTGTGAAATTTTTCCTGAGTCCACAGCCACATCATTGGAATTAAAAAGCCTTTCAAGAGGAACAAGTCCCTTTGGCAAAATAATATCTTTTAATTGAAAGATCTTTTGATTTGCTATTGAATCTTTTAAACCACTGGCTTCTACAATTTATGTTGTCTCTTCTTCATCCTGATCAATTTTTGTTCCCTAGAACTCTTCAACCATAGTAAAAAACTCCTTAATCTGCTAGTCATCCTCAAAAACTTGCCAGTTCTTAACATTATCAGGAACATAAGGTCTGTGTCTCATTTCTACCTCATATCTTAGTCTTGGATTAATAGGAGGCTTGAAAGTACTAGCAGCCACAGCCAATGAATCTTCTAATCTATTCTCATCTCTTGGAATGAATTGAATGTTAAAAGCTTCAAAAGATTTCTCAATCAAATCCAATACCTCATTTCTGTATGCCCTAAGCCTAGGGTGCTTTGTTTGGAAATGATCTTTTATTTGCTTAATAATCAGCTCCGAATCTCCAAAAGCATAAATTGACTTAACTCCCATCTACTTAGTTGTTTGTAGAGCAATAATCAAGGAGTCATATTCCGCCACATTGTTTGTTGCCTCGAAATCTAATTTCAAATAAAAAGGGAACATATTACCTCCAGACACAATTAGAAGGAAACCAGCACCTGTTCCTTCCTTGGAATAAGCTCCATCAAAGAGGCATTTCCACACTCCTTCAGTTTGTAGCTATGTCATTACATTGGTTGAAGCAAGTTGCTTCTAATTATCTTCAGCCATCTTTGCATTATCATGCAGTGTGAAACAAGCAAAGTCATCCTTCTCCTGACTATATACAAGTGAATTTCTTCCTCCATTTTTTGTAATTGTTTTTACAAACCTAGTTTCTCTGTACAATCTCTCTCCTCCCCACCAAAAATTGGTATAACAACATATGTAAAATCTAGCTTCAAAACACCTCCCAATTTAGCCCCCCAGGACCTAGATAGAAGCATTCCAAATCCAGCGGGGATATCTGCTACTAGAACATCCATGGCCAAGCTTCTAGCTAGAATTTGGGCTAGTGACACTGCCTAATCCTTAATAACCACCAGACACTTGACTTTATTTGAATCAAAAGAATACAAATCCCTATAAGGTTTGGTCACTTGTAGGTTTAGTTGCTTCATCATTGACAGAGGCATAAGATTATGTGAAGCGCCCGAATGAAACATACAATTATGTAGGAGGAAATCATGAACCAATAGGGAAATATAAAAAGGAGCTATTGAAGAATCTACCTCCTCTACATGTGGACCAAAAACCACTACTGGTTTATCTTCCTGCAAATTCGCAATGTCATTTATACTCTCATTTTCTTTTAAATTAATAAACTCAGCAATCGCCTTTTGATAAGTAGGTGTTTTTGCCAATTCTGTAAGGGGAACTTGTATTCTTACCTTTTCCAACTCCTTAGTAAGACTAAACAAATGACCCTGTTTAGGAGTCTTTTCATTCTCATCTTCACCTTTCTTCATGATTGGAATTACTTGAGGAATTGAAACAAGTTTCTCCAAAGGAATTTTTCTAGTTTGATCTTGAGAAAACTCACCTTGAAGTATCTGTGTCTTGTCATTTGCATTTTTTTTCTACTTTCCTTTATTTTCTTGTTTTACAGGCTGAGATTCTTGCGGCGTCGCCTTTGGTGAGGAAGTTGAAACTTGCTACTCACTTTCATTTTCTTGATTTCTTGAGCTTTTCCTAGATCTCAGGTCATATTTCTTATGTAGTTCATCCTACGTAAAATCAGAAAATTGTTTCCAATATTCATCAATTTCATTTTCATCATGAATAGAATCTGCTTCATCATACACATACTCTTCTCCTTCAATGTCAAGTTCATGTTCATCTACTGCATATAATGTAGAAATTTGATCTTCGGGTTGTTCTTCACCAGGATCTGCTTCTATATACAATGGTGCTTGAATCTGATTTTGATCTTTTCTTTCCCTTTGCAGGATTTGCAAAGGTTGCCTTCTGTATTGGGGATTAAACTTCTTATTAAATTGTGTTTGCTTCTGCAAATTACTATTTTCTAACTCTAATTTACTTAACTTATCTGACAAAGTTTTAAACATATCCTCGAATGCTTGACTTTGAGAGGATTCTATCTTTGACTTTCCCTTGTCTTGGGTAGGTTGTGTCTTTGGTGCTTTTCCTGCAGCCACCATATTTTCTTCTATCTCTAATGTATATGTTTGGATCTGATCAAGGGTTGGAGATCTTATTTCCCTTAATGTGAATCCAAAATTTGATTCAAAAGCCCTTGCAAAAGTTATTTTATCACCAGCGAGAGGAGGCTTAATCTCCACTAGGAGTCTATTGTACAATTTGTTAAATCGTTTGACAAATTCAGCCATAGTTTCATCAGACTTCTTCTTTATGGCATTAAAGTTTGTTAATGAATACACATGGTCTCTTTTTTATCCCCATTTCTAGATGAATAAATGTTCCATCTTTTCCCAAGAAGGAATAGAATTATTAGGAAGTCCTTTAAACCATTTCCTTGCTTCTCCATCCAAAGACTGAACAAAAAGTATTAGAAAAACATCTAAATGTTCAAATTTTAGGCTATCTACAAAATTGCAAAATACTGACACATGATTCTCTACAGTTTGTTCATCTTCCCCTGTAAAATGAGGAAGAATTTTGAGGTAATCCTGTGGCATTTGATTAAACGGTTGTGGTAGTTGAAGGGGTGCATACCTATTCATCACGAATGCAAGTACTGCCATGTTTATTGAACCTTGACTAACAATAGATGTGGAACTTGACTTAGAAGTAAATGGAGTGTGCAGAGGTGGTAATGTGGCTATTGGTTGAGGTTGAATGATTAAATAAAAAGTAATAGATTCTAAAGATTTCTCTTGACAGTTAGGTTCCTGAAATGAATATGATGAAAAAGATGACTCTTTATCAGATGAATGTTCAAGTGAATTGCTGCCTGATGCAGACAATATAGGAATTGGTGTAATTGGAATCTTAGACCTTCCAACCCTCCTAGAAACTAGCCTTTCAGGATCTGAAAGAGCTTGAACCTTCTGTCGTGAAGTGTTTGATCTTGTATGGCGTTTTTTTGAAGCCAAAGTTATTGTTTTGATTTTAAATAGCCAAATATTTCCTCCTCACTGAACAACCAGAGGAAAATATTGAAAACCAAGGGAAAAGTGTTCTTGTCTTCTCTCCCCGGAAATAGCGCCAACTAATGTTATTCCTTAAGAAACCAATTTCCTGGTTGTAGAGAAACTGCGCTAAAGACATTAATAAATATTATTTACTGTCACTTGTTTGTTACTTAGATATATATTGTGTTCTCAAATGAAGGACCTAGAGACTTGGCTTTTTACTCTTAATACATGTATGACCAAAAAATCTCAGAATGCCATTTATTGCTAGATACAAATGATGAATGAAGAAAGATTGAAGGAAAAATTAAAGATAATATGTTGATATTTCACAGAAACTATTATCCGTCACTTAGAAGAATTATGAAAATGAGAACTGAATCATAGACAATATGTTGCTTAACATAGAAACTACTATCTGCGACCCTTCGAGAAGTTAAAGATAATATGCTAGTCTTTCACAGAAACTATTATCTATAACTTAGAAAGGAAGGTGGAAACTTCAAGTATATGAGCACTCTTTTAAGGAATTTTAACTTTATCTACATAAGAAAATAAAGACCTGCAGCTTCATCACTATGCTTGAAAGAAGAAAACAAAAAATGACACATAATAGAGAGGGTTACAAAATTATACCCAACAATTCATGGAAAATTTTGATTCTTTCATTAGTCAACAATTATATCAGGAATACAGTGGCCTAGTCTCTGGGTTCTCCAAAGTTCGAACCCTTTCTTTGTAAATTTTCCTCTTTTTATACATTGTGGAACAGTTGTTGATCTCTGAAACTACCCAAATTATTTAACTGCTTCTCTAACTATATGAAGTAAAAACTATTACAAAATTTTACAGAGGGTAAAAGACACCTCAAAGAACATGAAATAATAGGAACATAACTGAATTCAAAAGATGACGATACTTGTTGACTTGCTCTATTAATCCACTATCGAGTTCCTCTGTAAATGCCCTAATGATGCTTAATTCATTTAGCCGTAATGAAATGTGTTTAGCTTGTGTAATCCTGGGATTACATAGCCATTTTGATTGGCCCAAATATAAAGAAAACATACCCGATTGTCTTCCTCTTCAGATTCGGCTCTATCCTTGATTTTCCACTTTACGCAGCGAAATTAACGCAAACCCTTGATTAATACAGAACTCAAAAGAGTTAATCTTGCTTTACAAACCTGTCAATTCCGCCTGCTCAGCACTCGGTTGACTTCCATCGCAAATCGCAATTGGCCCGATATATCACTACAAACTTAACTTTACGCACCCTTAAGCTGCATAACTATGGTAGTGTTGAACTTATGCATAAATCCTTCATATTTGCGCTTTTCTATTATATACCTTTTATAATGAAAATATGCCATAAAAAATGCTTTTTCCACTTCTAATATGGACTTGACACAACTATCAAGGCATAACTTTTCCACCGATATATTCCCACCGTACATCTGCGCTTTTCGGATCAGACGGTCTATAAAGATTTCAGGTGAGACATAAGCCCGGAGAATACCCGCCCAAAATGGGCAGTTTTCTCTCTCCACTTGGCTGCTACGTGTCAAATGATAAGTGGGATCGGATGAACTCCAATAAAACCACTTAACATTTTTGCTCCGCCCGAAATCCCACTTGTAACTTTAAATCTGCCTTTTCATATGCCTTACGGACCCGCCAGACTTATAAAACATAATATATATCAACTATCAGATCCGACCCATCGCAAATCGCATTTGGCATGCCATATACATATATATAAAGTGTTATGCAATGATCTCGGACCCGCCGGAGCTTATAAATCATAATATATATACGCTTCAGGTCCAGCCTATCTAGCACTTATTTCTATTATAATCCTTTATAATAGAAATACATATAAAATTGAGTAACCAAAATGTATATGAAGGGCTTTTGATATAGCAAACCCGCCAAGACTTTACAACAAAATATACATATTTCGGGTCCGGCCTGTGGTCGCAAAATTGCAATCGGCGCTATCAGCGGAACCAATCATACATATCATTGTGAACCCGCCGAACTTTATAAAATGCAACTTATAGTATTTCAGGTTCGGCTTTAACCTTTTAATACTTGTTTCTTTTGTGAATCCGATATATTACTTTGTTTCTTTTGTGTTTTGATTCCGATGTACAATTTATTACATCTCCCTCTTTCCTTATCTTTTTCCAAAATATCTTCCAAGTGATTTTTTTATTGAAACAAAAAGATACATGTTACAGTAGGTCAGATGCGAATGTTTTTCCTAAGAAGACATGGGAGAGGATGGGGAGACCTGCACTGCAATGGTCTCCCATTCAGTAAAGAATGGAAAATCAACAGAAAATCATCCCCATGGAAAGGTTGCAAGGGGTGACAATGGATATTGAGGGCACAAGCGCGTTGGCTGATTTTGAAGTAATAGAGATTGTGGATGACAGCAATCCCTACCCTGCGCTCCTTGGAATTGATTGGGCCACTGATATGAATGGGGTAATAAATTTGAAAAAGAACAAGATGATATTTGAGAAGAAATCACTCCATGTAGTCGTACCCTTGGATCCTACAGAAGGACCATGCTATACTGAACCAGTCTGCGATTATGAAAGCAATGATGACTTGGACCAAATTTATAAGATAACGATGTGAGATCAGGACTGGGTGAATCCAACAGCAGATGGATGCATTGCATAGGACCGTGAAAGTTCCTGCACATCAGATTTAGATGAAGAATTGGAGCACTAGAAGAATCGACTACATGAAGTATCTATGCTACACTACAATATGATGACTAAATCATTGCGTTGTGTATCATCGAAGGTAAGAAATCTGCCTTATTACGATGGTTTAACTGATGTTGATAAATTTTTGGATGCATTTGAGATGGAAGTGCCAGAGAATCATCACTTCTAGGCCTTGGATTGGGTGTTACGCCTGCAAGATGGTGGGGTACGCACAAAGATAGTTTTGATGATTGGTGTGTATACAGAAAGATGATGACATTGTGATTTGGTCACCCACAAGTACGGCTGACAAAGAAATATGATGGAACGGATGATCCACGCGATCACCTGGAAAAATGGACTAAGGTTTATGGAGCAGAGCCTTGGCCTAAATGGGTGCATCTGTTTTTCCATACTTTGGATGTTATACCGATGAATTGGTACTTGGAGACAAAGCTCTGCCATGGAACTAAGGAATGGGATGCTTTGCGAAAGGGATTCTTACTAACGTTTAGCTTTGAAGATGGATTTGAAAGTCTTGATGAGGCATTGTAGGAGTTCAAGGCAACGATCTTTAGAATACCATAGGATCCTTTAGATTTGATTCAACTGGATTGGACCACTTAGTTGAGCCATGCGCTGGAATGCTATAATGTGACTGTTAAAGGAGAAAACAAGGACCGAAGGAAGATTAACATCCAAGAGACTGAAGGTCTCCGCGAAGCTGAGGGACCACTAATTGAGAACCCAAATATCATTGCTCCACTCAAAACTAGACAAGTGAACATTAGGACAAAGGCGAAGCCGAAATTTGCAAAGATTGGGGACTACTGGGATGATGCCATGGTGGATAAGGTCGTTGAATTTCTCCGCAAATATCAAGACTTGTTCCCTACAAAGTTATTAGACTTGAAAGGGACAATAGGGGACTTGGGTGTTATGAAAATTACATTGAAACCAGACGCAAAGACGATCAAGCAAAGGCCTTACCGCCTTAATCCAAAATATAAAGAAAGGGTTCGTTTAGAATTGGATAAGATGCTTGTCACAGGTATTACTGAACAGGTCAAAGAATCCAATTGGGTGAGCCCAATCGTAGTTTAGGAAAATAAGAAGAAGGATGAGATAAGGATATGCATAGATATCAGGAAGTTGAATGACGCTTGCATCCCTGATCCTTTCCTAACCCCATTCACCGACAAAGTGATAGATAACGTTGGCGACCAGGAAGCATATTCATTCACTAATGGGTTCGCTGGGTACCATCAGATCAAGATCACGCCTGAGAATAGAAGTAAGACAACCTTCGTGACTGAATGAGGATGCTTTCAGTATATTGCAATGCCTTTTGGGCTGAAGAATGTGCCAAGAATCTTTTTGCATGTAGTCATTGCGGTGTTCAAGGATTTCATTCATAAGTTTCTGGAGGTATACTTTGATGATTAGACAGTGTTTGGGCTAGTAAATCACCATGTCACTAGTCTACACTTGATGCTGGACACATACTGGAGGTACCAGATCACACTCAATTTAAAGAAATGTTTGTTCTGTGTCCCTTTTGGGATCTTGCTTGGTCACATGGTATGCAGACAAGGCTTGATGGTAGACCCTGCCAAGATCGTGGTCATAATCAATTTAGAGGTGCCGAGTGTAAAGCAGTTGCGTGCAACATTGGGGCATACAGGATACTATAGGAAATTCATCAAGAGATATGCCCAGATTACTGCGTCAATCAAAAAACTATTAAAGAAGGATGCCACGTTCTGTTGGAATGAAGATTGTCAGCAAAGCTTGGATGTATTAAAGGAAAATATGGTCACTACCCTGATCCTAGTCTTCTCGAATTGGAAGAAGGAATTTCATATGCATGTGGACATGTCATGTATTGTGCTAGGAGCAGTACTGACACAAGCTAGTGAGGGAGATTTGGATCAACCTATAGCGTTTGCAAGTAGAAAATTGTCTAAAGCTGAGAAGAACTATTCAACGACAGAGCGTGAAGGGTTGGCTATGGTGTATGTGCTCCAGAAATTCAGGTATTATTTGTTGGGTAGGCACTTTAAGATGTATATAGACCACTCTCCATTGAAATACCTAGTCAACGAACCTCAGTTGTGGGGGAAGATATGTAGGTGGTTGTTGTTGTTCCAAGAGTATGATTTTGAAGTCATTGTGAAACCAAGACAATTGAATGCAG
The DNA here is from genome assembly GCA_000404065.3 of Pinus taeda. Taxonomy (NCBI): domain Eukaryota; kingdom Viridiplantae; phylum Streptophyta; class Pinopsida; order Pinales; family Pinaceae; genus Pinus; species Pinus taeda. Next base: position 349,362 of record APFE031157682.1, on the reverse strand, counting down.
GACCGGATCATCTGTTGCGCATTGAAACAAGAGAAGTGCATACTAATTTGGAGGAAGGACTATCTGGCGTGCATCTCTTTGTAGTGCATGTCGCAGATAGTCACTTTGAAGATATTATACATTTTTTGACGATCAAATGACATATCGCCCACGATAGAATTTTCTGTCATTATAGGGCACTTGTACAAAATGGTATCGAATGACATACTGAAAAGTTATGTGCCTGAGTTTGAGTGAAACAACATCCTCGCTAAAGCCCATGGAGGGGTTGCGGGAGGACACTATGTAGGAAAAGCTACGATGCAGAAGATTCTACGCGCTGGGCTATGGCGGTCGACACTTCATAAGGATTCCAAGGCTTATTGTAAGGCATGTGATGCATGTCAAAGGATGGGTAGGCCATCGTGAAGGGATGAGCTACCTCCAAATCCACAGCTATCATTACAGCCATTCGGGAAATGGGTGATTGACTTTGTGGGATTGATTCAGCCTCCAGACCAGAAGACGAGTGTGTGATACATCATCACCATGACTGAGTATTTAACAAGATGGGCAGAGGCACAACCTATGAAGGACTGTACTGAGGAAAAAGTAGCAAATTTCATCTTTCAGTATGTACTAACGAGGTTTGCATGTCCGAAGATTTTGATGAGTGATCGTAGTATGCATTTTCGGAATGAAACAATCAGATCGTTGACGGAATAATTTCAAGTTTATCACCAAAAAAGTATGCCATGTCATTTATAGGCTAATGGGACGGTGGAAGTGTTTAACAAGATATTGGAGAATGCGTTGATGAAGGTTTGCAATTCCCAAAGGAATGACTGAATATGTGAGTACCCGCGGTGCTATAGGCTTATAGAACAACTTGTAAAAAGCTGACTACACAGACACCTTTCAGGCTGGTTTATGGCATAGAAGTTGTGATGCCAATGGAGTAAATTGTGCCTAGTTTGTGCATAGCAGCATCCACAGAAATGATAGATCGTGGAGCCCTGGAAGAAAGGTTCACGCAACTAACAGAACTAGAAGAGGACAAATTTTTGGCTAGATTGCATCAGCAACTTCAGAAGGAGAGCGAAAAGGCATGGCATGATTGGCACATCAAACTGCGCACCTTCAAGGTAAATGATTTGGTTTTATTATATGACAACAAGTTTGATAAATTCCCAGGAAAATTTAGGATGCATTAGCTGGGGCCATATGTCATCAAGGGCATTATTGATGGTGGGGCAGTTCAGTTGGTAAAGTTGAATGGCGATCCCTTCCCAGGGAAGGTGAATGGCAGCCGACTGAAGCCATACACTAGCGATCCGGCCAGATGGCTATATGGTGGAAGCATAGTCTTAGCGCTCCAGGCAGTTGAAATGAGGCACAGAGCTATAAACTACACTACCCGAGTTGTGGAACTGCACGATTGGGGAACTGCGCGGAATAAAGGAATGTTATAGTGTCAGCAGAAGCGCGCATAGGGCTGCATTATTAAAGGAGAGACTGTGCAGGGCAGCCAGAAAGTGACCATTATGGTCACTGTTCATGATTTGACACTGATAAAATGGCTAAATGGAGTAGGGGGGCAGCATTTAAGTTGGAATTTAAATGTAATATCTTTGAAAATATGTCATTGATCTTGTATTTATGAACGGATTTTGGGGGGAACGGTCGGATTTGAATTCGAATTTGCCTATAAATTATGGACAATTTTCCAATGAAAAACACTTGGCAATTTGAGAATTGAGGTGTTGAGCTCTCAGGCACGCATGAACCTTGACTATTTCGAGGCTTTGGTGTCGAGTTCAGTGTTTGAAAAACTACCCAAGGGAACTTAGGAGCTCTTGACTAACATCATGTTGACACCCATGGAGACCGCAAGTGTTGGAGAAGAAATGGCAGCTGAGGGAGTTACCCGGGAGGTAGCGATTGTAGAAGTACCCAAATTTCCAAGGTCACCCACGCCGAGGCCTACGCCGACTATAGAGGGGCCTAAAGCGAAGAAGGATAAACAAAAAGTAGCACAGCTGGTGCGACTATCACCCAGGAGACATCCACAGAAAGAAAATCCCACCACGCAGGAGAAGGGAAAGGTAGTAGACTTGGAACTTGACGAGGACATAGAAGAAATCAATATGGACGTGGAAGACATGGATATGGGAGTAGAAAACGTGACGTTGAGGGGGAAGACCCTATCTCCAAGCTGCCATCATATGTCCCTCCACGCCGAGGCAAGTCGAAAGTCCCAAAATACCTCGATGAGAGCAAAATCACACTTCACACAGTGCTACTGCCAGACAAGATCACATTTGAAGGTCCACGCCTGGCGCGCGTGCCCCATTTCAAAATGGAAGATTGGGATTTGGCAGATACAGAGCACTTTTCCCACTTGACAACCGATACATTCATGCACCGCATCTTCTATAAAGACTCTAGTGTGACCACGTTGGAGCCCAGACATTGGATAAAAAGGGTGGATAAGGTAGGACTATTGAACCTACTATGGGTGCTGCATTACAACCGTGCACCCATAAATTTGACAGTGATCAAATAATTGTTATGCTTAGTGCATGATGGGTGCCTGTGGTTAGTAGAAAAAATATCGATCACTGACATGTTGATCCACATGATCACCTTGCTCCCACATTCAGGCTTGAATCTGTCCATGGCATTTGGCAGAAAGACAGGTGAGTGCAACCTTGTCGAACGAATGAAGGACAAGTTCAAGCTTGCTACGAATTCACGTGGTTACTCCATTTCCAGCATAACTGACCCCGCAGTTAAAGTAGCCACCCATATCCTAGCTGCGAAAATAATGAGGAAGTGTTGCGCAGATGAAGTGTCGACACCGGTTGTGTCATTAGCGGCCCAGTGCGTGCAGGGCGTACAATTTAACTGGGCGCGCTACCTCTGCAATGAGTTCCTCACGAACTACAAAGAAGTGCAAGACCAAAGCAAGACCTTTCATTATGCATGGTTTTTGCTGTCAATTGTACTGGTTGCGTGGGATTTATCAAAGGACAATTAGTTTCCTCCAATCGTAGTAGATTTTCCCGAAGCAGCAAAGTTTGCTTCGCTTTGGACCATAAAAGACCCCCAAAGGGTTAAGGACAATAAGATATTTTGTGTCCTCATGGAATCCAACATCTGTGCCACAATCAACTGCAAGCGGCAGCTCTCACCGACTGTCTTTGAGCAGTTGTCCAAATATGTGGAGTTCAAGGTGAACTTCCACTATGTCTCCATTAGAACGCGAAAATACCCCGAGCAAAAATGGTATGATCTTCCATACCTAGCGATAGATGATGCAATCGTCGCGGTCATTGAGATTTGGCTAGCAGAATGGCTCACAGCCTCAGACTTATCAGTTGGGTCCAATCAGTCTGCAACGAAATGGAAGAAGGAAGAGGCCATGTTAAAAATGGAGCAGTTGGCCGAAAGAAGGAAGAAGGAGGCCAAGGAAAATTCCAAAGTAGAGTGCGCTACCAAGAAGAAAACAAAATTGGTGGAAGGAGAGGAAGAGCATGACTCTAACAGAAGTCAGAGGTCTCCTTCATCGCAGAAAGAGGAGAAATAGAAGCGATTAGAACAGGGAGGAGAAAACCCGGAGACTACTCCATTCAGGGTTAAGCACACAAAGGAACAAGAGAAAGTAGGGTCACGGAAGAAGTCCAAGGCTAGAAAATCATACCTTGACCCAATCACCTTAACAGAAGGTGATTTGAATGACATAGGTGACAGAGTGAGGGATGCGACCGCAGAACTGCTACAGCAGTTCAAGCAGCAACAAAAGCAAGGCTTGGTCGCCATTCAGACGGGTTAGCATGAGCTGTAGATCCAAGCCACTCAAGTACAGACCAGTGTCGGGCAACGCAGCATGGCGTCAACTAGCTTGGAGCCTGGGACCTCAGATGCAGCAAAGCTAGTTCGCTCCTTTGATACTCGGGCCGTTGTGTTGCAGGACGAAGCATTAACTACAGAAGTGGACACTGACAAAGCCACTGTCAGTGCCCTAAAGAAAGTAGGGTTGAACTTGGCCGAGCTTCCAAGTGAATCCCTTCACACCCTGCAAGATGGTGTAATCATGGAACTACGGGCCCAAGAACAGCGTGCGCTGAATGTGATCAGCAAACAGAAGGTGAACAATGCTCAAATGTTTGTGGAGAACACTTCCGCAATTGAGCTTCTAAATAAAAACATGAAAAAGAATGAGCGCACCACAACCGTCGTCATTGAGGCATGCAGGACTTTCCCGGAGCTAAATATTCTAGAAGATGCACCAATCGATACTAGAATTCAAAAGCTCGTTGCAAGTGTGTGCGATGCAAGAATAGTGCTGGCTAAGGTTCAATTGAACTGAACTTTAAGATGCTTGAGTTGTGGTCCTAGCCTTCAACTCCCCCAGAAGTCAAAGCACAGTGCGAGGACATTGTCAAAGTTGCAGTCGCAGTTATAGATGTCGCAGTGAAGGACTGCACAGTGCTCTTTGAGTAAGCGCTTGAAGTAGTTACCAATCTAGATCCCAACCTTTAGAGGTTAGAAATAGAGGCACAAGAACTACAATGGAAGTATGATGAAGTAAAAGTGACGATGCACACCATTTCCATTACATAGAGGTTGGCAAAGCTGCAAGAGGCAAAGGCGCTAAAGGAATAGGTGGCATAGCACAGCGCAAAGAGGGCATTCTTAAGGCCAGAATAGGGCCTTGGTTATATGAAGCCTATGCACTCATGACCACCATTGAAGGCAAGATGGCTAGTCTGCAGGAAACATAGCAAAAAATACAGGCAGACAGTGTAGGACCAGCGATGAAGCAGCTGGTTGAGCAAGTGAAGCAGGCAGTAACACAGTGCAATGTCGATGTTGCAGTAGTACTGGTGGAGCTGAGAGGTCTTCATGACGAGATCTTCGTGCCAGTAGAGTGACTTGAGGGTGAGTCACCAGATTTGTGTTGGGGGCCTGTTGGGAATGGGTCCCTTAGGTTCAATTTTGGGGTTAAAAGCCCAAGTTTTGGGGCTAAAGGCCCAAATTTTGTATAAAAAATGTAAAGTCTACACATTTTGTAGTCACAGAGCATGAAGATGTAAAGAGGCATCAAGGGTTTTTGCCCTTAGTTTAGGTAACTTGTGTCAGTTTTATGAGATCCACCCTTGTTCTACAAACCATGGGAATGTATAAAAAGGAGAGTCTTAGAAGAGTCTAAGGGAGTAGTAGTTCACAATAGTTTTGGTAATTGATTGATGTAATGCGTCTATGAGGACTAAGAGCGAAGGGTCTTAGCATAGGAAAGAGGCTCTGCAGCTGAGTGCGTAGAGGCCTAGGGTAGAAGTCCGTAGCTGAGTAAGCGAGCCCCTGCAGCTGTGTGCGTAAGGAAGCTAGAGTATGTACTAAAGATCTGAAACATCAATAAAGACAATTGTTTTGGAATTACCTGTGTATGATCCATTTTATCTCTGTTACTAATACATGTGATTATGTTATGTTGAAAACTGGGTTTATGATTTATTATTGTATTGATGTGTGAATCTATATGTGTTGCTTTGTTATATGAACGCAAGTAAGAATATCTCTTTACACGAAGATAATCATAATGCATATTAAAGTTATCTAATACTCAAGCTAATCTGGGTAAATACAAAAGTCAGAGTAATTACAGAGGCACGTAAATGCTTGATCTACCTATTTAGAGTACGCAAAGGATGATCGTAGACATTCGCAGAGGTCTAAAGGATGATTAAGAGAAGTATATCGATAAGCCCTAAAAGGATTATCAACATGTGCAAAGGAAGGTCTAAGCTCTAAAATGACGTCACAACCATCTCAGGGTGTGGAAACTTGGTTCTTGCAACCCCCCATACTACGTCGAATGAGACTTCAGTCCGCGCTCGGGTATTGATTCCAAAAGGGCCAGTAGCGTAGGGATTTGCTTGGCTAATTAATGTTGAACCTGGGTCAGGGCCCATCAAGCCAACACTGTGTATCCCAATTTGTAAATAGAATTTCTTTGTGGTATTCTTCTATTTTTGGTAGATCATCCTTTCTCCCCTCATCAGACTCCTGCCAGGTAATAAATTCAGAAATCTTTTTATGGATTTCTTCATATTCAAAACTCATATCAATCACTTGGTTTTTCAATTTATCACTTCTCTCATAGTAAGGGTTGATTTGTGAGATTTTATGGCAAAACATCTCTTCTTGTTGTATTAACAGGGAATTTAGATTGATTTCTTCTTTGATGAAATTGTCTGTTTGAGGGTTACCTTTAAATCTATACACCATGGACTGCATTTGGAAAATATGCGAGTCCTTTTTTGATATGCTTGCCGAGTGTTGTAACCTCATTTGCTCAAATTCCCTCTTAAGCTGAGCTACATGTTGTTCTGCTTACTGATTGGTTTTCTTTTGTTCTAATTATTGTTCAAGAAGAAGAATTCTCTATTCTTTTTCTTTTAGCAGTACTTGGACTTTTGTTGCTTTATCAATAGTAGCTATGGCATAGGCTTCTGCAAACTCTGACAACTTCGTAAGATTTTCTGATGGGTCAATAGGGGTGTCTTTCCACAGAACATCCATTGGTTCATTCTCTAGAGTTTCAACAGTTGTGGTGTCTAATTCACTCTTCTTTCATTGTCTTTTAACTACATCCTTATGAGTAGGACTGTAGAATATATCTAATGGAGGTATCTCTTCAATTCTCAAGACAATTTCGGAAGTGGGAAAATTTGGAATAACCTCAATATCTTGAGTGCTTGTAGCCCCTTGCTCTATTGTCTCTGGATTTGCTTTGTGCTGAGTCTGTTTGGGGGTCTGAAATTCAGATGTTTCCTCAAGATTTGTGCCTATTTGAAGCTTCTTATTGAATTGCTTCCATTCCTTGTCTAGGTAAATGACTAGAATCTTCCCTGTTTGAGATGAAGTGGAACCAACCTCTTTCTATTTCTTGGCCAAGGCCTGTTCGGTCATTTTCTCAGTATTTCCTTTTGTATCTTTCTCAGAATATTTATTAGGACTCCCTTCTCCATTATGAGATTGTTGTTCTGACTGTTCCGATCATGAGTTGATTTCTCTTGTGTTTCCTCATCAAAATTTTCCTTTGAACTTCCCTCCAAGATTATCCTAGGAGTTGATTCTTTTATTGGTTCAATTTGTAATAGGTCCAATGGGACCTTTACCAATCCTTTATTCCTATATACATGAAAAGGATTAATATCATCTAGGCTTAATTGTAATGATGTTAAATGTAGGACCTATGAAAATGTTTCAGCTCCTTGAAAGAATTCATCAAAGGGATCCTCTTCGTGAGTAAACTGTTTGACTTTAATCATAGTGGTAAAGTCTTTACAAACTTGGTTTGGGTCATATTGTTGCCTTGAGACTGTGGCCAATTTTAGATACATAATAATCTCTACTTCTTTTACTGCTTGCCCATAGTCATGTAGTGCGAAAGCACCACATTGTAATTGGAAGGCTGACCAAATGGATTTATTTTGTTCCCTCGGGGATTTTGTTAAACCCTCCCCTGTTGTTTGGTAAGTTATCTCTCTGGCCAATAGCTTATCTGGAATGTAATATGGGAGGACATCTGGAGCAAAAATTCTCCGAAAAACTCTGATATAAGTGAATGTTTCTACACCGAACCATCTTGCGACTGGAAAGATGTTTATCTTGGCTTCTTCAGAAATCCTGGGGGTTGTTTTATCAAAAATGGTTTTATAAATAGGTATCGTAATAACCTAGTACATTTTGTAAAAATGGGCATTGAATTGGGATTCCCACAAGATTTTATGGTATGCATGGTTGGGGAGAGGGTTCTATATAGTCCACTTCCAACCCATGTTCGGAAATTGAGAACACAAAAAGGCGACATCCATTACATAAGAGCTCATATAAAAAGGGGGAATATCTCTTGAGGAAATATTTCTCTTTTGCCTATATTCCCTAATACCCATAGCTAAATTGTCTGATAAAATCTGACTCCAATTCATAATCATTGCGTTTACCACTGCATTAATTAATGGAAGCCATTCTATGGAAAATTTGGTACTATTAGCTTTACCAAATAACCTACACATCATCATAGTTGCGAAATTATGTGGGGTCGAGAGGGATGCAATTGGATATATACCAGATTTCTCCCGTTTGAATTTGCTTGAGCCTGACCTCTAGGTCTGTGTAACTTCCAACAAGTCCTCGTTCTCTTTACAAAATTCTCTAGGAAATCTTTGTCATGGAGATTTTTAGGCTCTGGTAGATGGTACATCTAGCACAAGTTGTCTAGTGTGAAAGACCCCATGACCTCATGTCTCCCATTCCTGAAAGTTCTGTCTGAGGTATTCACATTATCAATCACCCATTTTACCATATCTGTGTATGATAATTTCTTCGGTCTTGCAGCTATCCTGTGTAAAAATGAACATGCTGCCTCAAATAAGGAAGCATCAGATGATTCTTCGACATCAGTTGTTACCTTTGTTTCTAGCGGCCTGGGTTTCTCATCTTCCAGTAGGTTATACATAGCTTCCCATGATTTGGTTCCTCCGTCTTTGTTGCAGGTGTATCAGAGAAGAGTGGCATCATGTCTAATTTCTCAGATGTAGTAGCTTTCCCTTCTTCGCCATCTTTCCAAACGTTGTTACCTTCTGAGGTTCCCTAAAATTGAGCAATGGAGATTATCCAATAAACACACAGAGCGAAACTAACAGTGAAATGGAAATGATTCAATTAATTCTGAAAGGTGACAAGGAAGAATATTTTATTTGAAAATGTAGATGAAAGATATCAAATCACGTCGAGTTGTTTTAAACATAAATGCCATTAAGACTTATTAAATACGCACTAAGATCTTTTATTATAGCCTTTATTATTCATTTAATCCATCGCATCACAAACGTGTAAGGAAAAACTTTAAGCTGGTGAATTTGAAGCGCACAATGCCAATTATGTGATTGTGATAAAGATAATTGCAATATCGCAACATCGCACTCTTGGTTATGTGTTATACCAAAGTTATTTAGAATTTTGCGAGATGTGATATGAGCGGCCTACCTTTTATCATTTTAAGCGCATTTTTCTTGAATGAATACTTATACCATAAAGTAAACTTTTACTATGTGCCAGACTTAACCAACTTTATAACAATTATCACATAATTCCATCAGGTCCGAGCCCTATCACATTTCACAACCTTTCATAGTTCACAAGATTGGCCTTTGTGTAAGCGTCGCGATGCGATAAGTATTTGGCTTATTATGTCACAATATCGCAAATCACGTATTCTAAGGGTTTTACTTGTTTGATGATTTTGTGAATGCTGCTATGTGATTGTGATAGGTACTTTATTTTGAAGCCTTAATTTTAATGATAAGTTTAATGATACCATAAGTCTATTACGGTGGTTCCTTTTATCACAATTCGCAGATCCCGATTTTTAATTAACATGTGACACACATGATCCAACGATATTCGATAAAGCGATAATAGCTAGTTACAAAGGGACTTTTGCTTGATACCTTCTATTTATTTAGAAATTTATTTCTAATAATTAAAAAAGGAAGCGCTTAACTGCTAAGTTTTTAGAGAATTTTTATAAAGGGTCCCCATTTATCAATAAAATATTAACTATTAAATAAATAAATGGGGGGGTTATTGAACTAAATAACAATATCACATATTATACTTTTGTATTCAAGAGTGAAATTACATCCTACCTCTTCCTCTCTAATTGATTTCTCCAAAAACTAGGTTAAAAACATAAAAAAATTGCACATCTTCTGAGACCAAGATCTCCATCCCACTCTACATCAACAAAACCATGTATATATCTCTCTCTATGAGGTTTAGGTCTTCCTTGGTAATGCATCACACAATTTGAAATCCCACACAAATACATGAGGACTCTTTTTATCATTGTCGAATGTTCTTTCCTCAATTTTAACATATACCCACTCAAAGTTCTCCTTGCATGGGAAATGTATGATCTAGTAAAAACCATAGCATACATTAGAATTTGAACATTTCTTTCCATAGGGAACATGATACATGTCCTCTACTTCTTATATCTTCAAACATTAACCTGAAAATAACATTATGCCTACAAGAATAGGAACCTTTAGTGGTAAGTATGACATTATATGAGGGAGTCTTCAAACCATTACCCTTAGGGTAATGCACTAACATAACCTATTAACAAATATCATTCATCTTATGAAAAAGATCATTTCTACCAACTATAGGAATTAGTATACAAAATTGTTGGATGATTTATGTTCTAGTATAATCACTCCTAAAAAAAGTACTAGACAACCCCATTACTCAACATTTTAAAGGGATTAAACTTAGAGATTAATATTACATCTTTGGCTACTAGAGTTGAAGGTGTAGAAGGGGTCATTGCTCTCCAATATTGATATTACCAGCTCATGTAACTCGAGGAGTAAAGGAACAAAGCATGGTTATCAATATATAAAAATATATATACAATGAGGTATTGCAATCAAAAGACAACATTGAAAGAATTTCAAAAGGGTAAACTAGTTTTATTATGCAACAAACTAAGCATAAGGCCTCTCAACATTCAAAGTTTGATTCTCCTTGCATTGGTCCATACTAGGTACAAATTAGCATGGATTCATCTCCTAATTAATCAAGAGAATGGATGGAATTATGGTGAAGCTACATGTGAACAAGTAATATATCAAACATTTCAGTCCATACATTTCCCTCACCATCAGTTTGTTTTGCCATAGTTCAGACTCATTTGTAATTATTTCCATTCGTAAGTTGTTTGACTTTGAATTTACCTTTAGTTGTATCTTTTCTTTGTATCCATTTTCCATAAGAAAGACATTATGGATTCTGAACAACCTACAGAGTGTCACTATCCCACAACTGGAAATGATTGTTGATGATTTTTACTTCCTAGCATGGGGTTTACCCCTTGGCATGGATAAGTATTTTGCCCTGGTTCCTTTAATTTATTTTGAAAAGTCTTTAGAAAACTTGTGAAGGAAGACCATTGTTCCAATTTTCACATTGGTTTTTAATGCAAAATGTGAAGAAGTATGAAGATGAGGATTGAGTCTTTTTTAATGTTGTAGTTAGATATCACATATTGGTCCCCACATATTTTACCCTAAAAAAGAAGGTGTTACTAATCCATTAGGTTCCCCTATATAATCGCCAATTTTTGCTTTATGTCTTCCAGAAAATTGGCATAATTCACCCAAAATATTAAGGTTTTCTTACTGATGGACTTAGACAATCTAAAAACTTTCCTTGTTATAGAAACTCCCTCATATTAAGGCCATCCTAGTAGGGTTATGGATACTAAAAGTTTCATAAAACAAAAATTTGAACCAATTATTCTTCAAACATTCAACTTGTAAGCATTTCATAAAACACTTAGCACACACCCTCTGATATAGTGGGGGGCATTTCAAGGTACCGAGATAAATTTGGAAGTATCTCATTCCAAACATAGTGATTATAAACAAGTCCAACAACATCTATTTCCCTTAGCAAATTCTTACTTTGCTAATCACATAAATCATTTTCTTAGAGAAGATAACTAGGAAAATCACAAATTTTAGAGGTCAATAATATTATTCACTATGCAACCACTTGGCAAGAAATGTAAGAGCCAAAAAGAAGTTATCCTTCTCCACTCTAACTCTACACCAAGGAAAATTTCCATTGTGCTTTTCTCCAATTTCCTCAACTCTTTGTGAATATCCTAGCATATCTTGATGCTTGTTTGAGGCCTCATAAATCCATCATTGGAGTTAGTGTTGTAAACATAATCAAGGACCTAACGATTAGATATTGGTTGGCAACCCCATTCTTTGTATGATAACTCCCCTCATCCACCATGGCTCACAACCTTTATTCTCCTTCCCTTCCCTCTCCACTTCTAAATGGTTTCTCAAAGATGTAGCTATCTACTTTATTTGATGGATTGATTATTTGTGTGTTATTGATGTAGGATGTTTGATAATTTGCATAAGGAGAAATAATGATTGAATTTATGGATCCTTTTAACCATAGAGTGTTTACTTATTGCTTGATGACGATTTGGTGATCTTTGTGTTTGCTTGTTTTTCATGGTTATTTGATTATGACTATAATGATCTAATATGTTTAAATTCCACACAATTTACAAGATTTACAAGCATCATCATATTGATGAGCTTACAAGGACTGAGCTTATTATCTTGAAAATAATGCTTATTCAATACAATCATAAGAGGTAAGTTGCAATATCACGTCAAGTGAGAAATGAGTGAAGCTTCTTGGGAAAGATATAAGGGGATGATAAATATCATTCGTAGGGAAATGCAATAATTTGAAGTAATGGGGCTTGCAAAGAGGCTACAAGTAATGCATAAAAGGGTTTGGTGATGAGGTTTTTTATACATGGGCAAGGTGAGATCATGCATAGAAAGTTCACAAGTTTGTTCTAAAAGATCTATTTCTTTTAGATCCAACGGTACAATTCATAACATGAGGTGATCCAAAGGAATTTTAATTATTTTTAATTAGAGGCATAGAGATACCATATCAATATTCATCAATGGTTACTAGCATCATTTCTTATCACTAGTGATCATTTGACCAAATTTTTAGGCATGATAGATAAATTTTAGCTATGTCTCATTTTTTAGCTTAGTTAGTGTTTAGAGCAACTCTTAGCATAATGTAACCAATTATTTTGCAAGGAATGGGAATGTGTCACTCTACCGAATCAAATAATAGATGTCAAAGATGATGTTTACATTCAAAATTGTTAAATTTACCAAGGAAGGGCTTTATGTGAAGACTAGACTTTAGCCTTCGAGAGTTGTTTATGCATATTTTGTAGTTTGAATAAATCTTCCAAGGGATAAAATCCTTCCTAGGGAGGATAGAAGTGGAGGGACTAGCCATCTTAACACATTTTCCTCAAGTGAAATACATGCAAGTTGTTAGGGATGTTCCTCAAGTTTTTCCTTATTTTTATGTGTCATGGGGTTTTTTTGATGGAGCATCCCAGGGGGTTGGAAACCAAGTGGGAAGTGGTTTTACTCTCAATTTGATTGAGAAACATGCTTTTCATGTAAAAATTGGTATGGGAATGGGAACGAACAACTAGGCTGAATCACTAGCATGCAAATCTCTAATAGCCTTTGCCATTGAAAGGGTTGTGATAGGTGTTTGACAATTTAATTGACCTTAAATTGCTTACATAAATTATTGACCAAGGCTAGTAAGCTGTTGAAGTGTAAGTGCATTGTATGTGCTAGAATCCTTTTATTGTAAATTAAATTGAGTTATTGAAATTCACATGTCTTCTATGAGTAAATTAGTTATTCCTAGAAAATAAGTTTAACTCTACAATGATGATCACACTCTCTTGCTCAAAACTACTCTTGCTTATAGAAATCTCACACTCTGCTTTGAAATAAAGAAAATATCACACTTGATGTAAATGAAAATTAATTCCACACTTTGCATAAATAATAATTATATACACACACTCAATTGCAGAAGAAAAAACTACTATTTAATCTCATCACACATCTATATAAACAACAATCATACTTGTATGAAAACAAAAAGAAACAAACTCTTGCTTAAAATACATTCCACTTGCTTGAAATATAGATCATACATGCTTGAAATTTAACATCCAATTATGCAAATAAATCCTTTGTCTATAAGAAAAATAAAATTTTCTCTAATTGATTAAAGTATAACACTATGTCATTGATGCTAAACTCTATCCATGTGCATCCAGAATTTATGAACAAACGAAATGATTAGTAGAACGAACTTAATTCAAATCTGGAAGATATTAGAATGCAATTACTTAATCAAACAAACAGAAAGCTATGAGAATATAAAGACAATTTCTATCAAACAAAACAGAAATCCTTACTGCTCAAGGGGGTCCTCTACAAGAAGCAGGCAATCACACTATTGATCAAACACTTAACCACACATGAGAAAATGAAATGATTCCTTTATAAATAGAGTTTAAATCTCATTGTCACATCCTTACTTAACAACCTTTTCATTTTTGCTGAGAGGCATATTTATAGAACTTATAGCAATAAATTGTTCAGAGCTATATGCCTAATCCCTAACAATAGAAACTATAATTAACTTGAAAAGATATCGTAACATAATTCGCTCATGATTTTATATTATCCAAGCAAATCATGAGGCATAAATCTCATTATCACTCGCTTGTTGCCGACTATAGAGGTTGACTTCATATTTGACCGCATCACTAGGACGTGTTTCCATCAATCTGGTTCATGAGAGTAGGACGAAATCATTGAGTGCATCAATTTCCACCTACCCATATATTCCGCTTCGTAGATGACATCTTGGAACCTGTCAAACCACTGACTTGGCTGCAGAATCATATATTAGCTGCAGAAGCATTGCAATTTGGTAGTTGAAGTAAACATTAAACTAAATAATAAAGAACATTATCAATTTATGAAACTCTACCTACCTCTACTAGATAAATCTACTAGCCTAAATTTATCTACTAAATAGAGTTAATCTACTAAGCTAAAAATTTTAATCCTAAACATGAGAGGGTCTCTTGGATTTTTTCCAGTTCTTGCCTTGCCTCTTGAAATGTGTATGCATAACTCACAAATTTCTCGAAATGACAACTAAGAAATATCTCCCTTACCCATAAAATTGAGAATATCAATTCACTCATATCCGATGGATTTTAATAAGAAAGCTTTCAAATTTTCATCTTCTTTTTGCATCATTTTAAAGACTTGATCCTTAAGATTATGGGGCATACAACAGTCCTTATATTTCTCTAAGGATGTAGTTTTCATTTCTTCCCATGTCCTTATAGCATTTACTCCTAAGCCCATGAACCATTTTAATATTGCATCCTTAAGAGTTGTTGGAAACAATTTCAACTTTTGAGTGTCAAGCAAGTAATCATAAGTCTACACAAGACTTCATATTCAAAGAGAAATGTTTTAGGATCTTCACTTCTTAATCCATGAAAATTTGGAAGGATGGAGGGTGATATGTTTTTCATTGTAGCAGTTGTATCTTCATTGAGGATAGGAAATCCAAAAGGTTCTGGATATCCTCTACCTCCTCCTCTCCCTCTTCCTCCACCTTTTCCACCTCCCCTATTTCCTCATATTCATCATCTTCCTCCTCTAATCCTAGGTTGTTCACCATTGATATTATGTACATCTCCTTACCCTTCTCTAACCATTGTAGATTCTTCAGAACTAATATAGGGTTCCAAAATTGGGTTTTCTAATTCCTCTTCTAGTTCTTGTGGTTCTTTTAATGGTAAGTTAAATAAGTTTCTTCCTCCTTTTCTTCACTACGGAATTCTAGTTACTGTCATAGAAGTTAATCTCCAGTTGAAGATAGTAAAATTACTCCTTATGTTGGGGATGTAGGATCCTATTCTTCTATTATTGCTTCAGTTGATGAGGTTGGTGAATCTCTAGGTTGGATTTCAGATCTGAGTACCTCAAGAAGTTTATGTTTTCCTACAAATGATGGAATATGAGTTTGAGTGGGTGGTGTGGCACTACGAGGTCGTGGTGTTTTTCCTATACCTACAAATCTACTAGCCTAAATTTATCTATGATAAAGTTAACTCTAATTTTATCTATTTTTCAACATTATGCACTAGCCTATGTAATTATTCCTAAATTACATGACTGCAAATCATAATTTCCTCTTCTAAACTTAGCACAAGTGGTTATGAATCCATGCCAAGAAGGAGGTCATTCACTTTGGAAGTTAGTGATATAGAGGAAGCATGTGAACCAACAATGAATTAAAATCATAGATTCACCTTAATAGGCTTTGATACGAAGTGGACCCACCAAATTAATGTTGTTAATTTGATGGGTTTTAAGTTAGCGTATTCAGCATGTAAAGCCAAATCAACCACCATACAGGTCAGCAATAACCCCCAAGAAATGAATTGCCTCAAAAAGAGAAAATTGACCATTCCACCCTAACAATATCTCTAAGCTAGTGATTTTCATTGAGAAACAAATTTGGCCACATCAGGGATCAATGAACCTTTCTAAGAGCACAATTTTATATAACAAAATATTTTTCTAACTTACTATTTGGATGAAAGCTATCTCCAAAAGGTGAATTGGAAACATCATAATACTTGATGAGCTCTAACCCTGGTGAGTTACTCCTTGACCTCTTAAGTCAATGAGTTTCCTTCCTTGGAAAAATTGCTCACCTTGGAGTGCTTAGCCACCTCTAACCCCAATGAATTTTCTTTTGACTCTAAATCAACAACTAGTTTTTGGGTTTTCTCTCTATTCTTAATGGTGAAGATTCCAAAGTGTAATACTTAGTTAAAGGTTTGCATGTTGTTGTTTTTCTTATAAATCCTTTGAAAACTATTTCATCTCATTCTTTTCCTTCCATTCACGTAGGGGAAGCTCTCTTAAACTCTCTTAATAAAGGTGAACATTTCCATTATTTTTTATTAAATATTTTCCATGTTCTCACTCTGTAATTTTCCCAACTGTGGGAGGAAAACCACGGAGGTAACCTCCAAAACCACTTTAGACTTGGAAGCTAGTCATTCCAAGTTAGAGAGAGCTCTCTTCTTATCTCAATGACAGGACTATTGGCTTTAGGGATTAGTGGACAGATTTGATAAAACAGGGTTTGGTAGGGTAGTTGGTAGGGCTGAGAAGACTTCCATTGGGCATGGAGTCATAAATGAAACATCAATCTAAAACCTCAAGACTGGAGCACATAAACATGTTAAAAATCAAAGGCGGGTTATATAGCATTCCCTCAAACCTTATGTTGTTTCAGAATGGAAGCTGAAACAAAAATGACAACACATTGAGGCAAAACACCAACTAGGTGAATTATGCACTCAAATTTAGTTGGAAAATTTGACATATGAAAGCACGATAAGGAGCATTGAAAGGTGAATTCCTTAAGCATATATTTCATTTAGATATATGAGAAGAAAACATTAAATGATAACAAAGAGGGAAAAACATTAACCAAGAAAACTGACTATGGATTTTCATAACAAGAATCTCTGACAGAATGTCTAAATTACATTGTTGGAAAGTTTTATTCATGAGAATCAAGACTGAGTACAAATCACAGGGATCTCTCCCCAAATCCAAATCTCATCCTTGTACATTACATAAATGACAGCCTTTATAAACTACTTACAAACTGTTCAAGATCCAAAAATAATTAATTTCAAACCTCTTCATCTACCTATAGCTTATTAAATATAAAAATCAAGGAGGAGATAATATCTGATCCCCAAGTCAAATTTGATGAGATGACCTTCAGCTGTTGACTTGACATTTTTATAGGAAACAAAATTTCAAAAAATCTGGAAACATAGGTCTCAACGATACATTCAAATCTCTCAAAACATGATATATGTTAGAACAATGAGAGAGTTTTTTTTAATGATTCATTTCCATCCAAAAACCTCTTCTTTTTTTCAAAAATTTGTTTCCATATGTTTGTAATTTGTGCCCAAAGTTGATTACTAAAACAGGAAATTATTTAATATTTAAATATGCAAAAATGGGCTGCAAATATTTCTTTGAACCTTCCAAAAAATGAAACCTTTGTAAAAACCTAGAGAGGTTATTTCAAGTGGGATTGTTCCGGACAAAAACCTCTCTTGGTTTTCAAAAATTCATTTCCAATTGTTCATAAACTTCGCTTGAATACAATGACTAAAATAGGAAAAAAAGAGTCTCAAATTGAGTGTTGCCATTTGATTTGTCAGTGCCACATGTCGTTAGATGATAAGCTGAGTTGACAATTGTTTTGGCAACACCACTTGTCAAATGATGATAGGATAGGTGGCAATCTCTGAACCCTTTATCTTGAAACTAAAATGTGATTTAGCCAACACTTGCTTGTGCTAGTACCTAATCTTTTGTTGACGTGTTAGCTGTCATTACTTTAAAATTTGACATATATATTTTTTTAAATCCGCGTTGACAATACAACTGTCAACGCCTTTAGTTTTACGTTTTTAAAATTTTCACTGACAATCCAACCATTAGCGCCTTTATTTTTGTAATAGCCTTGGTGAAAATTCCATGTAATAAAAGTTAATAAAGGCAAAAACAATAACCACGGTTGATGGGACACTTATTCCAAGCTGAATGTTGGGAAAAATCCTAGTGATGAGGATCACTTGTGATTGATTAATGGCTAAGGAAATTGGAAAAGGTAATGACTAAGGTTTTGGAAAGGCAAAATGACATTTTTGGCACATTTATTTATGAAAATAATGGAAATAAGGAGAAAAGGGAGGTGAAAGGTCACAAGCTGCATGTGAGGAGGAAAATGAAGGAAAATAATGGAAAATTAAGAAAATAGAGGCCTCATTCATAAAAAGGATTCTAAGGATCAGTTGGTAACCTTTCATCAGTTCAGTGTTGGAGCTCTCATTATTCTCTCTCTCTCATACTCTTGGATACTTAGAGTTTTCTTGGAGTAGTCTTGGAGGGTGTGGCATACTTTGATTTTTGGAGCAAGAGGGAAAAGGAAGAGCAAGAAAGCGTAAGAGGGCATTGGGATTCACAACTTCAACAGATTTCCTTGCAGGTACCAAGTTGCATGTATGTTTTCCTCACAATTTTTGGCATGCATGGTGTATGCATGTGGATTATTGGTCATGATCTGTCAATGGCATGGAGGATTTCCTGGATTGAAAGTGGATTGCCTAGCCTTGCCATTTCCTGGATAACCATGGAGATTGCGGGTTTATTTCCTTGTTTTGTTTTGGTTGGTTCTAATGTTTCCTTAGCTTGGGTTGAGTTATTAGTTCCTAAAGCCTTGGTTGGACAAACACTCTAGAGCCATGTAATAGCTTAGGTTGAGTTACTAGTCCCATAGCCTTGGTTGGACAAATGCTTTGGAGCCCTCGGTGGGTTGAGTTACTAGTCATGGAGCCTTGGTTAGAAAAACGCTCTAGTGCCCGGTGGCAGCTGTGGGTTGAGTTACTATTCCTCGAGCCTTGGTTGGAACAAATGCTCTGGAGTCCTAAATGGCTAGGATAGAGACCAAACTAATCATGGTTTTGTGATGTCTGATCGTGAGATGGAATCACTGTTTGATGGGTTGAGGTGGTTGGCCTATGGAAGCCCTGGATGGTTTTGGATTGATGCGTTCTATGAGATTCCACATTCATGCTTGGAATATGGCATGGGGGTAAATGGATGAAGAGAGATTTGACTCAACCATTCTACATTCAGGTGGAATGCGGAAGTCTCATCCCTGGTTTGGATTTTGCATCATAAATATGAGGTTATTTCTCCTTGTATTTCCATGAGTATTATACTGGTTTATATGTGGATCATATGGTTGTGATTTCATTGGTATTTATGTTTCTATTATGTTGGTTATATATATGTTTATGACAGAAGCTATATATCGCTCTCATCATGTTTTTACTTGTAAATGAATGAACAATATATCTATGAACTAATGGAATAAATGGTAGTTGATGTGCTGAGGCATCAATGCTTCTTAATGATTCTCAGCTAAGTATGAGACCCCTATGCTCAGATATGTTATTTACACCTATAGATTACATATTCATGATATGTTTGATGAAATGTCTATCATGGCTAGTAGGGGTCCAGTGAAGGTCTTATTCAAGTGATTGCGTTTATACTGCCATTTCCTTGTTACTTTAAAGTTATGGAGATGTCATTCAATTATGGGCAGTGCCCTGGGCTCTAGGCCTGAAAAAGTGGCTCAAATCCTGGGGAAGTTGACACAACACTGTGTAAAAAAGTCTTTGGATTCTGGCTTGCAAGCCTATGAGAGTGACCAGAGGTCCCTGGATGCTGGCTTACAAGCCTGTCAGAGCGTCCAGTGGTCACTGGATGTTGGCATGCCCATAGAAGGAGAGCGTCCAGAGTTCAAGTGGTCCAAAATCTCAGTGGGACCTAGGGGCTAGTTGGTAAAAAGGTTAAGATGGTTCTTGAGGTTCCTAATGTTGATATTGAATGTTTGTATTGTGTTTTTCCATCGGTTCCACTTCCTTAATGTGACTTAGGAGGTTGAATCATATCATAGTGTTCTCTCGTTGCATATTTACCCCCGTTGGTTGGTTGCTTGGGTAGATGTGGGAGGAGGGTGTTACAAAGTGGTATCAGAACATGTTTCACCCGTCAGACTGGATGGGTTGTGTGTTGGTGATTCATGCATTTCATTTGCATAAGCGTCTCTTACACTTGCATTCCATGTTCATGTTGCATTTGCATAATGTTGATCATGGTTGTAGTGATGTCGCCATGTGGGAGTTGATGTTGTTATTGTGGGATGCATCATCATGAGTGTATGAATAGTTACATATTTTTATATGTCACTTACATGTCTCATTATTGTATGCTTGGTTACATTCTTGTATGTTTGATTGCATTCTTGTATGCTTGGTTGCATGTATCATTCTTGTAGGTTTGGTTTTAAGTATCGTCCGTTCATGCTTAATCCTATGTGTTTTTCCATGTATGTGGTTGGTTATGTGTTGTTTATGTATGTTCATGTTTGCATGTGGTCAAGTGTATAATGATGTAATGGTTGTTGTTATGCATGAGGTCGTGGTATGCGTTGTTGATAAGGTCATGCATTGATTGACTGGACCCTAGCTAGAATGAGGGTTGCATGGTTATATACTTATGTGTTATGTTTCTATATGTTGTCATGATTATGTTATACATGTATCATGCTGATTTGTTGATCTTGTAGACATGATATACCTTGTAGGAAGAAAAATAAAATGGCTAGAAAGATGGTAGACTATAAAGACTCTCCCTATGAATCGAAAGAGAAGTATGGTGTTGGGAACTCTTTTGATTTGTCAGATACACTAAGAAGCTTAAAGGAAGAAATAAGGATTTGTAAGGTAGATAATGACTTAATCATGCAGGCACAAGAGAAGCTAGCAGATGTAAATGCCATGATACTTCAGAGCTTGTCATATTTGCAACGACAAGGACCACTTCAAATCATCCATGAGTAGGAGGACAAAACTAATGGGGCATATGGTAGTAGTTTGCATGGTGGTCAGATGACATGGTCAGAGATAACAGATTGTTGGACACTCCGAATAGGAGAAGGGATAGACACAGGTACCATTCTAGTTATGGTTCTGACAGGCAAGATGATCAGTATCATTATCATCCATACAGGAGGAGTGATAGGGGATACTTTCCAGATGAGTTTAATAAAGCAAAGCCACGAACTTTTGATGGAGAGATGAAGAAACCACAGGATGAAGAGGCATGGTTTCTTAGCACGAAGAATTTATTCAGGTTATGTGACTATTCAAAGAACATGAAATCCAAAGTAGTTGCAATCAATCTCAAAGGTAAAGGAAACATTTGATGGGAAGACGTGAAGAATGTTAGATGTATCCATGAGGAGGCCTTGACTTGGAGTGAGTTTGAGCGGTTATTCAAGAAAAAATATATGTCAGAGAGATACTTTGATGATAAGGCAAAAGAATTCTATGAGCTAAAGATGGGATCGATGACAGATGATGAGTACACCAATAGGTTCTTGGAGTTACTAAGGTATGTGACTTACCTCACAGAGGAAAATGCCAAGATTCAGAGGTTCATTAATGGATTATTGATTGCATTCAAAGACAAGATTGAGTTCAATGAGCCTAAATGGTTGGAGGAGACCATTTGAAAGCTAAGGCATTTCTATGAACAATAGAAGCACGGATCTGACACTAAGCCAGATTGGAAAGGTATGCATGGAACAAAGAAAAGTGGGACAAGAAACAAGCAAGACCTTAAGGTACAAATAATAAAGAGAATGTTGTGCCATATAAGAACTTCAATGCATTAGATAAAGGATAGAGACATCAATCTGAGGAGCATAATAAGAAGCCCATGTAGTGTTGGACTTGTGGAGGGGATCATTGTAGGAGAGATTGTCCATAATATCAGGGTGGTAGGCGCGGATATATAGTGCACAGGACGCACAGACTATTGGGGATGTTGGTTATAGTGTTCCTCATATTTCTACAGCATTGGATAACAAAAGGTAGACCATCATGAATCTATCATTGAGATTGATCTGAACGTTGGGAAAACTTGTTAATGTTATGCAAGCTCCCTCACTAGCATTAAAATATGAGAAATTATTTGTCAAGTATTGAGTGTCTTTTATGAGAAATTTATGAGGTTAATTAGTTGTTTAAAACACATATGCAACAAGTAAATTGCAGAGAAATAAAACACAACAAACTCATAAACACAAAGTTGATAAAGGAGTTCACCCCTCCTGTGCTACATCTCCTTGGACTTGCTTCAACGGTTAGGCCCTCTTTGGATTAATGGTCAATTCTCTGATTACATGCACCTGTAGTGCTCCAATGGCTTTGCAACCTACTCCATTGGATTTAGAAGACCCAAAAACCCCAAAAATGACTTTCCAAGCTCTGCAATTGGACTGCAGCTGATCTAGGCTTGACCTCCTCTCCTAGTGGCCCTAGGCTTCCTTAAAATTCAATGTAGAAAAATCACATACAAAAGTGACTTTATGCCTCTTCAACCTGTTCCATTGTGTTCAAAGAATACAAATAATTTAGGAATGACTCTTTCTGAGCCAAAATTGGTCGAAAACTACCAAATTTATCGCCTCTTCAGTTTCTCCTAGGAAATCTCCACTAAAACTGGAGAAACTCCAGTTAACTCTGCCAAAAATGGAGCAAATCCAGATTTAGCGAACCCGCCAAACTACTGCCAACTAAATCCCACTTAATTAAGGGCTAATCATGGCTTAATTAGTGCTAATCCTCTATGGTTAGTGTTAGCGTTCGCTGCTAGTTTGCAACTTGGTCACATGGGAGGTTAAGGTTAGCGATTCCTCCCCCAAACTCCAAAGCTTAACACTTTAAATACAAAGTGCGGCCTTAGTTGGTTAAGAACCATTAGCACGACATAGCGGCAAGTCTTTGGGTTTGTGTGGGCCAATTACATGCCAATGTCAAAATCCAATTGAGCTATTAGTGGGAATATTCTAGGAATATTACAAGGAATATTCTCTAGAATATTCTTTTTATTGGTTGGAATGTACGGATGCCTAGTCAACATCCCAGTCACAAACTTTTGTATGTTTGATAAAACGTACAACAGGCTCTATCTTTCTCATACGAACTATGTTTTGAGTGAAACGAGTTGCATTTTGTATCGCCAAGACGGACGTGGTCGTTCAAGTTTTGATCGATTCTGAGCACTTTGATTTTTGAGCAAATTTTTGCCCCTAATCTAGATTTTGATCACTCCTTCCCACTGACAGGCTTTTGGACCCACAAAATTTGGTTATCTGATGAGAGTTGAATACTCTTCTCTTTCCCAAGTTCTATCCACTGATTCTACTTGGAAAAATCTCCATGACAACCACTTGGGTTCACTGACATTCCTTGCCTTAAAAATGGCTTGGCACTTCAACCAATGTTCTCCTTTTGCTACTGACCCAATCCAACACTTGTTGGATGCTTGATGTTTAAACACCATATTGTACCAAAGCGATCCGTCGGTGCTTGGAAAAATTACTGATGGCCTTCCCATTGAGAATCATGTCCCTCCCTTGCAACACATGCATTCGATGCAAGCTTCTGCTTGGAAACCACTTTTCCAAGTTGAGCCCATCTGAGTGAACTACAACAATGAGTTCCACTATCAATAATAAAAAGAAAAGAAATGACCATTAGTTCACCTCCATGGTTCCAAATTCCACATCTGGAAGAATGCATTCGCCATCTCTTTCGCTTTTTTGCGTCAACATATCAAATGGTCTGCAATGGCTGCAAAAGAATTTTTGGCATTTTTTTTTCCACTTTCAATTCTTGATTCCATCATCCTCCAATATTAACATGCTGCTCATGTCATGATTTGAGAATGGAGGCTAATCATGAGCCTCTTTCTCAAGCATGATCCTTCCAAAATCCTGCAACATCTTGTCACAAGAAACACCATTAACCTTGAAAAACACTTATGCAAGAATATAACTTGATGACCTCTTCCTTTTGCTTCTTCAAAGCAAAAAATGTCACATCATGTGAACATCGCCATGTACTCTTACATCTTGGTGTATAAACCATCGAATAAAAACAAGTCGACAAAACATGCTTCTTCAAACAACTAACTTTCAATTCAAGTAAAAGCATGTACAACAACTTGATGATTTACAACAAGAATTCCACATTCTCATGAAACAATTCACCACATCTCCATTTCATCTTTGTAGACAAAATCAGCTCTTCCAAGTCAATATAACATACATGCAATAATCAATCGACCACACAAGCCGACACTCATGCATGTGCAAATGATCAACATTCTCAAGTTGACAATGCACATGTTAACAAAGAAATCAACCAACACAAGTTAATCACTCATGCATGTTCAAGCACAATGAAACTACCAAAAATTACATTGTTCACACACACAAACTCTCATGCATATATAACAATTCTCAACTCTCTCACAAGTACAGGAATCCCATTTGTATGTACGAGTACTTAAAGAGCTGCAATAAAGTGATTCAACATACTCCACTTTCGAACACCTTCATGGCATAAACATGCAGGTTCACGAATGCAACATGCATGTAAATTTGTAGTTGCAAATTGACATCTTTGTTGCATCTAGGTGAGTCAACATAACTCTACTTTTTCAACATCTTGCTTCATGCAATATGCAGCATACTTTCATGAGAAAATAAATTCATCCAGATAAAAAGGAAATGCATCAATAAGGAAATATTTGCATCAATTATCAAAAGCAATGCAAGGCCTTAATTGGTTAAGAAATCTAGCCATCTCTTTCCAAACCATTTCAATGGCGCTTCTTTCAGCTGCACTTCATCATGTGTATCATCCTGACCCACATCAATCATGGAATCCTCTTTTCCATTCTTGCCAAAATATCTCTCCACCTTCTTAAAATGTCGTGGATGATTTGTTGGATGCAAAGTCCAATACTCCTCTACAAGATGAACCTGCTTACCGCAATGAGTGCAAAATAATTGCATCTTCTTTTCAACATGGTTTCCATTGTCCAATAGACCTTTGGCTTTCTGTCTCTTTTTTTTTGAAGGTTTCCTATGTATGGCTATCCTCTTCCAACACTCAAAACAATATGGTTATTCAAACAAAAGGAACATGTAAATTTTCTCCAAATCTGATGTGAAGATTTACCATGTTTATCATAATCAAAAGAAACTTGATTAAAGGAAGATTTATACCTTGCACATTCACCTTTTTCACCTTCTTGAGGAGATGAATTTTATGAGGTAGTGGCTCTCTTCGAAATACCAACGATGGTTTCAATGACCTTAGAGATATCAACATCCTCTTGTTTTCCATTTCCACTAGTTTCATGCTTATGAGCATCTTCTTGCAAAGTGGGTATAAAACTTTTGCATTCCTCATGAACACAAACTTCACAAGCTTGAGGTAATCAACATGTAATGAAAGTCCTTCTTGGAATACCTTCATGTGCCTCCTTGGCTTTGGAGCATTCTCCATCATGTTATTCACAACCAAGACCCAAATACCTAGGCCTTTCCTCAACAACAATTGGCTCAACTATGCCTTGTGCATGGTTGCCTAACCCTTTACCTTCATAGCCCATCTTCATCAATAATTTGGACCATATTCCTCTAGTGTGTCTTTCAAAAGCACCAAAAAATTCATTTTGAGAGGAAATTGAAGATAAAATTGAATTGCATATCTCATTTTCATGCACATACTTTGTTAGGGTTTCCTTGGCATCATGGAGTTGAATCTTCATCTCATACATCTTTTCAAGAAGCTCTTGCTTCTCCTCCTTCATGGCCATCAACTCCTCTTGAAGTATAGTTTTCTCCTTCCTATCTTCATTCATCTCTTGCACCATATATATCATGATGATAAGCTCTTGCAACATCTCTAAACTAAAGAGTCTTGCTAAAAAATATGAATTAGAAACATCACTTGTTGAGGCTGCCATCACATAAAATTGCACACAATTAAATTCTCCTTGCACAAACAAAAAACCAACAGCTAATTTTCTAGCTAACCTTGGAAAACCATCTCATGGTTAAATGAGCTAAAATGTTATATGGTACCAACCTAATCTAAATGTTGGGAAAACTTGTTAATGCTATGCAAGCTCCCTCATCAGTATTAAAAAAACTATGTTTAGGGTCGTCTCAAATTAACCAAAATATGAGAACTTATGTGCTAAGTATTGAGTGTCTTTTATGAGAAATTTATGAGGTTAAGTAGCTATTTAAAACGCATATGTAGCAAGTAAATTGCAGAGAAATAAAACACAGCTAAATCATAAACACAAAGCTGATAAAGGAGTTCACCCACCTGGGCTACATCTCCTTGGACCTACTTCAATGGCTAGACTCTCTTCAAATTAATGGTCAATTCTCTGATTACATGCACCTGCAATGCTCCAATGGCTTTGAAACTTGCTCCATTGGAATGCACAGATGCTTGCAAGAAAGGAATTGGTGGAGTCCTTATGCAGGATGGATAGGTGGTATGCACAGATGCTTGCAAGAAAGGAATTGGTGGAGTCCTTATGCAGGATGGATAGTGGTATGCACAGATGCTTGCAAGAAAGGAATTGGTGGAGTCCTTATGCAGGATGGATAGGTGGTATGCTATGAGTCGCGGAAACTTAATGAGCATGAGAAGAACTATCCCACGCATGATCTTGAGCTGGCAGCAATCATACATGCATTAGAGATGTAGAGACATTATCTTCTAGGCAAGAGGTTTATAATGATGAGTGATCACAATGATTTGTGACATCTATTTGACCAACCGAATCTGAATGGTAGGTAGGCTTGATGGTTGGCTACAATCAGTGAGTTTGATTTCGATATCAGATATATCAAAGGTAAAGAAAACAGGGTGGCAAATTCTCTTAGCATGCGGATACAGGTAAATCACTTAGCAGCTATGAGCTCCTATGGGACAAAATTACATATAAGATCTTGCAGGCAGGCCAACAGGATGTCAAATATATAGATATTATTCATAGGTTGCAGCAGATTACAGGTACAGGTATAGGTAGTAGTACATGTACAACTATAGGTACATGTACAAGTGACAATACAAGTACATGTACATGTAGTGGTACAGGTGCAGGTACACAGGATGTGGACTATTGCCTTATGACAGACAGATTGGTTAGATTCAAAGATAGGATATATGTTCCAGATAACAATGAACTCAAGAAGGTGAACTTGAGGGAGTTTCATGCGAAATCATATTCAGGTCACCCGGGTTATCAGAAGATATTGAATGTAGTAAAGAAGTTTATTATTGGTCAAAATTGAAGAGCGATGTCGCAAAGTTTGTGGCTAGGTGAAGGCAGAGTGTAAACATTCAGGTGGAATGATACAGCTGATTGCGATTCCAGAGTGGAAATGGGACATCATTTCCATGCATTCATCATAGGTTTTCTGAGGACAGTGAGACAACATGATTCCATCATGGTTGTTGTGGATAGGTTGACAAAGGTTGCACATTTTGTTCCAGTGAAGTCTACATTCTTAGCTAGCGATGTAGCATAGGTATTCATCAGAGATGTGGTTAGATTGCATGGTGTTCCAAAGAATATCATGTCATATAGGGATGTAAAGTTCACTTCCAAGTTTTGGAAGGAGTTATTTGCAAGTTTGGGCATAGTGTTGGCCTTTAGTACAACTTATATTCCGCAGACAGATGGACAGATAGAGAGGGTCAACAAGATATTGGAGGACATGTTGAGGATGTATATGATGCATCAACAACGAAAGTGGGAAGAGTGTTTTCCACTGGTAGAGTTCTCTTACAACAATGGGTATCAGGAATCCTTGAACATGAGTCCATTTGAGGCATTGTATGGGTGGAGTTGCAATACTCCTGTCAGTTGGAGTGATCCATTTAATAGGGTCTTGATTGGACCAGACATGTTGGCAGACATGGAATATGAAATGTAGGTAACCAAGAAAAATCTAAAGGTAGAACAGGATAGGGAGAAGAGAAATGTAGATCGGAACAGGTTGTTCAAGGAGTTCCAGGTTGGGCAACAAGTGTACTTGTGCATCAAACCAAAGAAGAGATCCTTATAGATTGGATCATGTGCCAATATGGCACCACAATTTTGTGGCCCCTTCAACATAATTGAGAGGATTGGGCCAATAGCCTATCGACTTGGAATTCCTCTGATAGTGAAAATCCATGATGTTTTCCATGTGTCATTGCTTAAGAAGTATGTTAGATCTATTGATCATGTGATTGACTGGTTTGTATTGCAGGTGGAACCAAATGGAGAATTCCAACTAGAGCCTCAATGTATATTGCAGAAAAAGGTGTTCATGCTTTGGAACCGATCAATCGAACAAGTTAAGGTGCAATGGAAGAAATTTGTGCCCAATGAAGCTACATGGGAGATAGTGGATCAGATGTGGGCTATGTATCCTTCCTTATTTGTTGATTGAGGCAAAGAAGTTTTAGTGTGGTGTTTTGGTATATGTTTTGGTGATGTTGTTATATGTACATATGTATATCGATGTAAATACTTCCATGAGTTATGTTATAAAGCTCCAATAAATGGGCATCATGTCATTATGATGTTATGTTTGTTATGTTTTCATGTTGGTTGCTTCTCAGCAAGTTGATCATTTTAAATAATGCATTGAGCTAAGTTATATAGCTCCATCGACAATATATTTTTCTTACAACAATATTATGGTTATAGGTGTTGTTGAACACTGAGGATGGTGTTCCCCCAAGGGGGAGGGTTTCGTAACAACCCTGGTGAAAATTCCATGTAATAAAAGTTAATAAAGGAAAAAACAATAACCACAGTTGATGGGACACTTATTCCAAGCTGAATGTTGTTGGGTGCTATAAGGTGTCTTTAAAAACTTCTAATTGCCTCACATTAATCATCAACCTGGGCACATCTTTCTATTCCAAGAGTGTACACAATATGTGCAAATGCTATATCTATGGAGAGTAATGATTTAAGATAATTTATTAAATTCAATACAAGAGTAAATGGATCAAATCATAAATCTCAAGCTTGTAATTTCAAAGAAAATAATCTATCTATCTAAGCATCAATACTCAACCTTAATCAAAACCAAGACTCAATCTTAATCAAGAGAGTCTAATTGCAATCACATCAACCGAGTGCACCGTAGAAATAAGAGAGATCTTCCAGCTAAATCTAAACTACTGCATAAGGAAAAAGCATCTAATGTAATCAATAACACCCTATCTTTTAATGAATAGGAAATGACTCTTTTCTAATGATTAATTCAATCCACAACATAAATAAATTAAATCAATTGACAGAATTAAGAAGTAATGAAATACATACACGAATTCCACACCAATGAAAGTAAATCATCTGTAAAACTGTAAATCCAAATAATTAAACTTGCAGTAAAGGAAAAGTAAAAGTATAACACAGGGAACAACAGTGGAATCCACCAAAACTGCAAATAGAGAGGCCCAGAGCACTACTCCTGAGGTAGTCACTATGGCCACACAAACAAAAATATGTGAGGGCAGGGCAACAAAAACCTAGACTGACAGTGGAATCCACCAGTGACAGGGAACAACAGTGGAATCTCTAATTGTCTTCTAAAGATTTTGGTATTTCTTCCTCAGCTTCTTTAGTTTTGTTTTAGCTACTCGCTTTTTCTTAGGAGCCTTCTTTGTAAGAACGGGTTTGTCAATACCCTTTGTATCTAAGGGTTCTTAGTGCTCGTCATGAATATGCTCCAATATAACTGTGTCACCAGATTGGTTATCGGATTCGTGAATAATTTATGTGCTTAGTTCATCTTCTTGGTCTGCAGCTTCTAGAGAAGGCAAAATTTCTGTATGACTAAAATCTCCTAACGAATGAGCTTCCATAAGGTTAGGATCGACTGGTCCTCTAGGTTGCATGTATGCATTCAAATTTTCTAGGACGTGTGCCATCCCTTCCTCAAAATTCTGCAAAAGATCATCATGGGGGTTCATAGGTGGTGTTTGAGGAGGTCTTGCTTCATTTCCCGGTTCATCATCAAAATGTTGTACTCCCTCTTGTTCTGAGTCCGATTTATTTTCTTCCTCACTTCTTGTTTCGAATTGGCTTCTTCCTCAGGTTCTGATTCAAAATCACATTCTACCCCTTGTTCAGGTTCAAAATTGCACTCTTCCTCCAGCTCGGGCTTTGAGTTATCCTTTTCTTCTGGTTCTAGCTCAGAATTGCATTGTTCCTCTGGTTCTGACTCAATTTCTTGTACATTAATTGGTCTAGATTTGCTCCATTGGTTGTTCGGCACTACCCTAAGGATTTACAAACATCCTCTGGACTAGTTTTAACCTTGCAAACCACCTGTGCTTATGAGGTTCAATTTTTGAATGAGCGGTCCTTTTCCTGTTCAGAGCAGGGTTCTGTTAGCTAATTTCCAAGATTGCTGAGTTTTCGATTACAGGGTCTTGACTAATCTCTAGAGGCGCTATGAGACCATCCCAACTTAATTTTTGTTGAACAAGATTATGACTAACAATTAGTCTAATCAAACCATGGTGGCTAACTACAGTTTCGAGGTGCCTAGCCCATCTCATTCTATCAGCGGTATCATGCACCAATGAATTCAAGAAAGATGGTAGATTAACAATGAGCTTTTGTTTTAAAACAGCTAATAGTTTGAGTTGTCGTGGTCTTAACACATCTCGTCGACCATCATAGGTAATGTACCTCTAGACAACACTTGCCAATTCATGCCATGGTTCTCCCACAGAAGACGGTTGAATGCCCTTGCCTTTTCTGGTTAATTCCTCGCCTCCATATTTGAAAATTTCCACCGTGTCTTGCAACATTACGTGCTTTTTAGGCCATACAGATCCTTCCGCTGGCAGCCCAGACACTTCAGCTATCATAGATTCTGATACTGTGATTCTTCTTCCTTTCACCATGGACTGCCCATTATGTAAATGTTGTAAGAATTCGAGAGCAACTTCATTATTAGGGGCTTGAAGCCTGGTGAAGTATGACATCCATCCTACGTGCACCAAAATCTCCCTGTCTCTGTCTAAAATTTCCAATACTAAAGGTTCTCGACGCACTGATTTTCCACCCATAATGCTTGAATTCTTCCTACAATTTCAAAAGATTAATAGGCAAGAAAAATGCAGCAGAGAACAGCAATAGCAAGAAACATGCAGCAAAGAACATAAATGGTGAGATAGAACAACAAGCAGATGTAATGGCTAAGTGTATGATGTTAAGCGGCATTTCCATGTGAATTAATATTATTAACTCGAGGACTATCACATTGCCACATGCCATTTGATCATGGGGTACCGTAGCAACATATGAAATCTAATAAAATAAATACACGCATGCAAAGGTGTAATGGAAGTCCTCCCCTCCCTCAAATCAAAGGTCACCTACAACCGAATAGACAGGGAAGTGTTGTTCTGACAGCAAGGCAAGAGGGTGAAGGGTACGGCAATAAATGAAACAGAGTACACATATCAATGATGGGACGGCAAGAGGTATGGTTATAATGAGAGCGGAGTGTGTAAAGGTAGTTATGAATAAGTGATAAGACACTTTGGATTGATGATAGGTTATGTGAAAAAGAAAAGGACATCAATATGCCAAAAATATGTTCTGTTGACAGTATTCTAGCCGAAAATGATACGATTGAAAAAAAAAACATTATCTCATGCATAAAGGTTCTAAATAGGAAAAATTTAACGCAATAATTTCTAAGATAAAAAGAAAGAATAGGAAGAGGGTATTGTAATAATTATTGACGTTAAAATATCACTTCAATACCATGAGTAGAGACTCTGCTACCAGTAGGCGTCCATAGCCTTGGCAGGGTTGCTTTTTGTAGAATTTCCCACTATAGATCACCTAATAATGCAATAAACTAAATAAAAATACTTTATCTACTTCTACAAACAAACTTGTGGAAGCTTAATCGATTTTGAACAAGATCAAATAGAACACATATAATAAAGAATGAGAAATCAATCACACATGAACACAGAAGAATACTCTGGGGAAAGCCTCAGCTAAAAATCCCACTATCTGTATTAGCATACAAGTGGAAATATCTCAGGATTACACAAAGCTTTAGCTCATAAGCTATCTAGCTCTCAGTACAATCCTTCAATTCTTCTCATTTACTGAATAGACACAACATATGCCTTCCCTCGGTCCTCCAAGCTTCCTGTTTCCTTGCGCAACTTCTCCTGGGTCCTCTGGCTGCCGCCTATGTGAATTCACCTCTCACACAACTCACTAAACTCAGAAGTAACTGTGCAATCTCCAAGGAATGAATTCCTTCTACATGCAAGAGATATCCTCAATGGAATACTCCTACAACTAATATTACATTGTCCCATCATCTGATCTCAACTGGGTCTCTGACTGAACTGACATGCATGAGTTATTTATGAGAGAATATTCATTGATCTGAAGTACAGTAGTTACATGCATGCATGCATTAACTAACTGAACTCACAATCAATTCCAATAACTCTTGGAACTAATCTAACTAGACTTAACTCAGTTAACTGAGCTAACTAATTACAAATCAAAGTACAACTCATCCTGATCTCCTTAATCAAGGGATAACTTCCTCAATCAAAGGGAAAACTGTTGCATGTCTTCACATAGACTTCATGTTTGATTTTCTCCAACTAATTAATTCAAGGTGAATTAATTAATTATTTTTCAAACAGCTGTTGAGACCAAATTCGAATTTTAATTCTCAATTTTAGTTCAGGGACTAACTAAAATTGGAATGTATCCCGAAATGTTATTTATAGCAATGCTATTTTTAGCACTTCTATATTTAGCATTTCTTGTTGCTATTTTCAACGCTTTTTAACCGTATGAGCCAAGATCCTCAATTTATGAGCGGAAAATTTCATTGTTGTTCTACAGAAGAGATTAGTGTGCTGGCATGGTAACCAGATGACCACACTGCGATTCACTGGGATGTAGCAAAAGTGATCAGGTCGGCTCATGATGAGACCTCCTGTTCCAAGGATATTCTAGTTGTCCAATGGATCATATCCATGGTGTGGTGGCCATAATGGGAATTCCACTTCGCTACAGCCTTATGAACATGGTAGGCTGGCTCTTAATGAGACCCCCTATCCTCCATCTGCAAACAAAAATTTGCTATTATTATATATTTTTATGATAAATAGAGGGAGGCTCAATACTCCTTAAGAGCAGGGATGGTGGAAGAAGTTGAACATGTCAATAGAAAAAGTATACCCATAGTCTTATTTATTATAGACAGAGAAGATTATAATCAGAAGGGGTAGGACCAACATGGTATTCAAGATGATCAATCAGTATCAGGTACAACAAAAAATAATGCAGTAGATTAGTATATAAATAACTGTGTCCCTTTTCTTGAAAAGAATCTATCGTCAAGAGGTTGTCCTATTAAAGATCATAAAGTTAATGGTATTAACTCCCTTCAATAGGATCCATAACTCTTGCCCTCATAAAAGTAGTGTACTTCATGCCGTGAAAAGAAAAAAAAACGGGGCTGAGATAGGCTAAGAGCAATCACACAAAAGGAAAAGAAGTGTTGTTTCAATAGATTGAATAGCAAATAATGCAAAAGGAAAAGAAGTGTTATTCAATAGATTGAATAGCAAAATAATCGCAAGAAAAAGTGTTGCTCAGAAGTTTGAACAACAGCTATTCAAAAGTTTGAATAGCAAAACACGCGAAAAAAGTGTTGTTCAAAAGTTTGAACAACAAAACACATAGGAAAAAAGTGTTGTTCAAAAGTTTGAACAACAAAATACACAAGAAAAAAGTGTTGTTCAAAAGTTTGAACAACAATTGCTCAAAAGTTTGAACAGCAAAACACGCAAGAAAAAAGTGTTGTTCAAAAGTTTGAACAACAGCTGTTCAAAAGTCTGAACAACAAAACATGTAGGAAAAAAGTGTTGTTCAAAAGTTTGAACAGCAAAATACGCAAGAAAAAAGTGTTGTTCAAAATTTTGAACAACAACTGTTCAAAAGTTTGAACAACAAAACATGCAAGAAAAAAGTGTTGTTCAAAAGTTTGAACAACAAAACACGCAGGAAAAAAGTGTTGTTCAAAATTTTGAACAGCAGTTGTTCAAAAGTTTGAACAGCAAAACACATGAGAAAAAAGTGTTGTTCAAAATTTTGAACAACAAAGGACAGAAAGAAATAAAAACAGTTGTTCAAAAGATTGAACAACAGAACAAGTAAAGAAAAATCAAATTAGCAATCATATTTACATATTTTACAACGAAGAAATAACTTTTATCAACATGAAGCTGCTGAGGGATTTCCCTCTTGAGCTAAAACTTGGAAGGTGGGGTCCTCACGTATCTGCTGATAGAAAGATTCTCTAGTAAGTGGTTTTTGGTAGAGGCGCACTCGATGCCCGTTTGCTTTAAAAGAAGAACTAGACCCATCAATGGTGGCCAGCGTAAGCGTGCCATTGTCATGTCCTTTCTTTATTTCATAAGGGCCTAGCCATGTAGTTTGCAGTTTGCCCAGGAAGTCTTGGAATCTGGAATCATACTGAAGTGCCCAGTCGTCCTCATGAAATTTATTTTTCCTAATAAGGGCATCGTGCCATTTGGCTCTTTGCTGTTGAATAAGTGTAGTATGTTGTAGAGATAATAGTCGAATTTCATCTAATTCGTTCATTTGCTGTAACCTATTAACCTGGGCTTCAGTTAAGTCCAGTCCTACCTCCTGGGTTGTCCTTAGTGTTTGTATTTCAAATTCTATGGGGAAAATGGATTCCTTACCAAATACCAGCTGATATGGAGAGTATCCAGTAGTGTTTCTCCAAGTTGTATGATACGCCCACAAGGCCTCTGGTAGTCGAGCAGTCTAGTCTTGTTTATGCAATGAGATTGTCTTCATTAGAATAGCTTCGATAAATTTGTTGGTGCTCTCCACCTGCCCGTTTGCCTGCAGGTGATACGGAGAGGTAATTTTGTGTGTAATGTTATGATTCTTCAGTGTAGCAATGATCTTGTGACCCATGAATTGTGGCCCCCCATCAGTAATTATTTCTCTACGTAAACCATACCGCACAAAATTTTCGAAAAGAAAGTTAATAACAGTTTTCTCTATTGCTCTTGGTAACGCTACTGCTTCAGCCCACTTAGTTACGTATTTTGTTGCAACCAATATATACGATTTCTAGTTGGATGATGGTTTGATCGACTCAATGAAATCTAATGCCCAACGCTCAAAGGGTTTTATCACTAGTTGTGAATGCAGGGGCATTTCATCAGATTGTCCAGGGTGGCCCATTCTTTGGCAACTATCGCATGCATGAACAAATTTCTTAGCATCCTTAAAAATAGTGGGCCAGTAGTAGCCCATTTGTAGAATTTTATGTCCAGTTCTGCGGTCTATAAAGTGTCCACCGCAAGGTCCATCATGGCAAGCTTTTAAGATGTCATAAATTTTGTCCTCCCTGATGCACCTGCAAATATGCATATCATCCCCTGTGTGGAAAATATATCCTCCAATCCAAGAGAAACGAGTGTTGCGCTGCACAATCAATTTCCTTTCTCTGGGTGTCAAATGTTTGGGCAATTTCCCCACTGCTAAGTAATTTGCCACATCTGCATACCATGGTGTTTTTATGGCCACAACAAACAAATGTTGATACGGGAACTGATCCTCCACCGCCACTGTATCGCTTGTTCTTCGCACTTGTTGCACAAAAAATGTCACTTTGACTTTCTGCAATCAATATGAGTCTATCACCACTCATACATACCTCCTTTGCATATCAAGCTTTGAAAATGAGATAAAGTCCTTAAAAATCTATAAAAGTCTGGTTTAGCACTTTCTCTTAGCATTACCTGCGTACCACACCCATTGGTCATGTCCCTTGTGCACCTGACCGCTCTGTATCTGCGTTTATGGGTACGAACCCCTGTAAAAGTTAAAAAGGCGCAAGTTTATTCTTAAAAACTCACTTTGAGTCAATTCTAGAAGCTTCTAGAGGGAATCTTGCGCTGGCAAGTTCGTTCCTTGAGGTTTCATGCATCCCATTCCTTAAGGAGCTAACCCCTTGATGTGAGGAGCTTATCCCTTTGAAGGAGGACTCTATCCCTTCAATGGTGGACCTGTAACCTCCTTCCCTTGCACTATAAAATGAAGCTTTGGGCTGGTTACTTGGGAGGTTGAAAGCTGAATATTTTTTAGGGTAAATGCTGTTGGAACTTAGTCTTCCTTATTGAGCTTTTGAGAGGAAAGATCACATACCTTTTTGATCTCATTTGGAAGAGAGTGAGGCTTTTCAAAGTAGAGGAGATTCCTGCTTGGACCCTCGGAAGAGCTTGTACAGCATCAAGGTACCAAGGTTGTAAAGTTCTTCTTTTTTAAAGTTAATACAATCAAGTTTATTTTTCTCAATGAGCTGTGTTTAATGGTTTACTTCATAGACTCCTTGATCAATATGATGAACATGATTTATTATATTAACTATGCAGGTGTTCTTTGATATGTGCTTGTTTGTGTTTGCAGGTTATTAAAAAGGAAACTCTTTGAAGCTGTTGGAGCAAGGCTACCACAAACTAGCATTGGACTTAAGGTAGGGTCTAAAACACCTCTTAGTTTTTATTAATGAATTGTAATATGTTTAGAGAAAAGTAGATTTGCTTGTCCTATTTGTTGCTAGATATCAATTGATACTAGGGAGATCAGTCTTGTCCGCAAGAACGATTTATCCACTTAACAACACTCGGGAGAGGAAGTGTGCCACAAGGTTCTCCTTCCCTAGTCGATCCCTTATAGTTATGTAAAATTCCTACAATAGTAGTAACCAACGTGTCACTCTTCCATTTGTGATAGGTTTGTTGGCTAAATATTTAATAGCAAAGTGATCAGTATACAGAAAGACAGGATATCCAGTTATATAGTGTCTAAATTTGTTTATAGCATAAATAACAGCTAGAAACTCTTTTTTTGTGACTGTATAGTTCATCTCAGCAAGAGTTTGTCTTCTTCTTGGCCAAGAACAGCTCCAATAGTTGTATCTGATGCGTCCGATGAAATCTGGAAAGGTATATCCCAGTTCGGGCCTCGTAATACTGGTGTTGTTGATACTAACTGTTTAAGATCGATAAAGGCAATGTCACATTTATTAGTCCATAGAAAATCAACATTCCCTATCAAGGCATATAAAGGTGCAGCAATCTGCAAAAAATCCTTTATAAATCTACGATAATATCCAACAAATCCTAGAAAACTACGTACATTTGTTTGAGTGCAGGGAGTAGCTAATAAGAAAATTACCTGTATCCTTGCCAGATCTACTTGAATTCCAGTTGCTGAAATGTAATGACCCAGAATCAGGCCCTATGTCATCATCATATGACATTTCTCATGACTTAAGCATAGCCTAGTAGCAATACACCATTCTAGGAATTTCTCCAATTCCAGTAATGCCTTATCAAACTCATCCTCCTAGGGTGTAAAATTGTCCATGTACACCTCCAATCCTTCATTTATCAAGTCTGCAAAAATATTGAGTATGGCTCTTTGGAATGTAGTAGGTGCGTTGCACAATCCAAAAGGAAATACCCTGTAAGCGAATGTTCCCCAGGGGCAGGTGAAAGTAGTTTTATCCTGGTCTTCAAGGGCAATCTGAATTTGGTTGTAGCTACTGAAGTCATCCAGGAAAGAGAAGAATTTCTTCCCTGCCAGTGTATCTAGGACTTGATCGATAAATGGAAGGGAAAAATGTTTTTTTTGTGTTGCTTTGTTGAGTTCTCTATAGTCAATGCATATCCTCCATTTTCCATTCTTTTTGGGGACAACTACTAATCGTGAAACCCATTTGTTGTCAAATATAGGATAAATAAAATTCACATCTAATAATTTTTGAAGTTCTTCTTCACAATATACTTTAGATGAGGATTTAATCTACGATGTAGTTGTCCAATGGATCTTGCATCCTTTTCGGTGTAGATGTGGTGCATGCATAACTGAGGGTCAATCCCTTTCATGTCTAGGTAGTCCCATGCAAAAGCCCCTTTGTATTTCCTAAGGACTTGGATAAGTTTTTGTTATTGGTCGCTATTCAGATTATTGTTAATGTTCAGAAACTTTCCTTACTCGATTTCAATAGGCTTTCTATTATAGACAGTGGTTGTTGGTATTGGTTGGTCATTGATATCTCTCAGGGAATCTTCTTCAATCTCATTGTCAAGGACTGCTTTAATCATGTGACATCTCAAATTAGACACTGCAGCAAGGTGATTGATACAAGTATTAATGACATCGTCTTCTGTTTTATTTTTGAATTCAAGGGCATCTGCTACAATTAATGGTGAAAAAGTATTTTCTACTAAATATGTTACAGGTTGTTTCCAAGTTTTTACAATGGTTAGGCTTGGCTGAGTGGGAGGGTATAAGACTAGATTATTTACATTATTTCCTCAGCTTATGGTCATACTGCCTGTCCGGTAGCTTATATAAGCATTAGGTGTTGCTAGCCAAGGCCTTCCTAATATTAAGGGATGTCCATCTAGTCGGTTCCTAGGATTAATAATCAAAAAATCTGCCAGATATTCCCAAGTGTCTACGGAAACCATCACATCCTGTAATGTTCCTTCTGGCTTAATGACTGAACAATCGGCAAGTTCTAGCAAGGTAGTAATTGGTTCCAAAGCTGTGATGCCAAACATTTTGCAAGTTGTTGTTGTGAGAATGTTAGTGGTTGCCCCTAAATCGGCTAAAGCATTGGGAGAAGAGCGACCATTTATTTGGACTGTGACAATGGGGTTTCCCGAGTCTTCGTATTTTATAGGTGTCCATTTGCCTAGTAATAAATCAAACAAAGTCCCAACAACATGGACAATTGGGGTTATTTTTGTTTTCCTCACAGACTTATTTACACACAATTCTTTAATAGTTTTAGCATATATCAGAATGTCTTGAATAGCCTGGAGGAGGGGTATTTTTATATACATATTTTTTAGTTCACCCAGAAGATCACAATCAGGATATTCAATTGGTTGAGGTATTATCAATCTTTCTGGGAATGGGGGAGAAGTAGTTATGATTTGTTCGGGATCCTTCTGCCTAATTGTATCTTCTCCCTGCGTTGTTTGCTAGCTATCTACAGTCGAAGGATTATCTGGATATGTCTTTTTGGTTTCAGGTTGCAGATTCTTATCCTCATCTGGGGTAATTATGCGTCCAGATCTTAACTTAAGTTCATTACATTCGTTCGACTCAACTTCAAGGTCCAAGCTCTCAATAATTTGTACTAACTGGATGGGTCTGTTGTTAGGATTTGGATTTGGTTGAGCTGGGAGTTGTGGTCATATATTATATTGAGGATTTTGCTGCAATGTGTAAGGTGCTGGTAAGGTTGGTTGAGATGGAGAACTATTCTTGTAGGCTAGTTTATGGATCGTTTCCAATTCGGTTGCCAGTTCTGATTTTGTGAGGTAGAAGGGGACCATTAAGAGGGATAGAAGTTACTCTACCATAATGGTGGAGGGTAAGAGGAATTTGACCAATTTGATTGATTAGGCCATGATGGCATAGAAAAGGCTTGAGGTGGCCAATTAGAGAAAGGTGGTTAGTTCTGCCATGTTGTCCCTGGATACTACTGAGAATTATATTGTGAGGAAGGAAAGAATGAAGAAGGGTCTGTAGGCATACCTTTCAGTCATGCTTGCCATTGATGGTGCTGGTTCATCAGATATATTGGTTCCACTTCCTCTTCGGCTTCCTTAAAGACTGCTTTTAACCCAAGAAGCAATGAACAACTTTCTGTAGCATGATCCTTAGTGCAAATGGTGCATGTCTGTATCATATCAAGTAGACATTCTCTATGGTGGTGTTTCTTTCTACATCGTGGACAAAAAATAGCCAGGCTCTATTCTACTTTGGCCTATTTCTGTTTGGCTTGCATGATATCCAATTGTGTTGTCAAGGTCCCCAAGATATCAGTCTTGAAATCTTCGAGCAAATTACCAATTTCAACTCGTGTAATGCTTCCTTCTGAGGTTCTATTATCTCTAGTGATTGCATCACACCCGGTTGGTTTCAGCCTTGTACTGCCTCTCGCTGGAACACCTGATACACAATTGTACAATATTATCAAAATCCTCTTGATAAATATCCCATTTCCCCATTAAGTTTAATGTTTCTACGCATTGGTCTTTCATACCTTTAATCATCGTGGTTTTAAGAACTTCAGGGGGTAGATTTGCATAAGGAGATCTTTACATATTATATTGAAAATGTTCTACATATTCTTCAAGAATCTCATTAGTCTTAGCTACTATTTAAAATATTTCATCCTTCAGTTCTCTACTTCGGCAAAAATCTTTGTATTTTTTTAGAAAGGTTGTTTTCATTTGTTCCCAATCATTAATGGTACCTCCACCAAGCCCCATAAACCAACATAGAGCTACTACCTTCAAAGTAGAGGGAAACAACTTCAGTTTCTGGGGGTCGGTAGTGTAATCTTAACCCTTACATAAAACATCGAATTCAAAAGGGAATGCATCAAGATCCTCCGCAGTTAGCCTATGAAAGGTAGGAATATTTTGTAATGGGATGGCTTTCATGGAGCATTAGCAGTTGTGCCAACAATAGGATATTGTAATGTAGAGGTTTGAGGCTATCGCTAATTATTGGCCATTTGGTCAAAAATATGCCAATACTCTTCAGGGATTTCTGAAGCTAGAGATTTGTTCCTGGGGGGGCTAGAAGAGACTTGTAAAATGATTTTAACAACACTTCCTTGGTCTGGAATACTGGGGGTCATCTATTCAACCACTGTTTGAGGAGATTTGGGTTTTGATGATTTAGTCCTTTCAGTACTACCTATTTCTCCTTCTCCTTCATGGAGATTGCAAGAATTCCCTTCTTGTAAAGGGCTAAAGTGAAAATTTTCGGTGTTCTGAAAACTCTGTTCAAACCCTTTAGTCTTGTTGTGAATCTCAGCGTTAGCTACAAATGGTGATCCTGCGGCCTGAAGGGTTACAATAAGATTTCTTGTGGAAACAATTCAGGGTCCTACTGATGACTGAGACTCAGCTTTTCTTATGATCTCGTCAATGAAGGTTGATCGTCCAAGGGTCACCAGTCCCTTGGATTTTTTGGATTTGGATGGAGGAATTATATCTTTTTCTGCTCTTTTCTTCTTAGTCATTCATACAAAATTAAAAGCATTCATTTCTACTTGAATTCCTACGCAATTTTGCTGAAAATCGGGCAAGGGAGAAAGCACTTTACTTACTCCTAAGCAGGTTCTTACCTTCCGTTTTTAATACCCAATTCTTTCACAGCAAATAAACATCAAATTTATATTTATACTTCAATTCTTACCCAGTTGTGCTAAAAAGAAAGTGAGGGAGCAAGCACTTTACTTACTTGTACGCAGGTTCTTACCTTTCGTTTTTAATACCCAATTCTTTCCCAACAACAACTATCAAACATACATCACTCTCTGTGAAATGGAAACACTCTCCCTGGAAACGGTGCCAAAATGTTGGGTGTTATAAGGTGTCTTTAAAAACTCCTAATTGCGTCACATCAATCATCAACCTGGGTATGTCTTTCTATTCCAAGAGTATACACAATATGTGCAAATGCTATATCTATGGAGAGTAATGATTTAAGATAATTTATTAAATTCAATACAAGAGTAAACGGATCAAAACATAAATCTCAAGCTTGTAATTTCAAGAAAAATAATCTATCTAAACATCAAAACTCAACCTTAATCAAAACCAAGACTCAATCTTAATCAAGAGATTCTAATTGCAATCACATCAACCGAGTGC
Source organism: Pinus taeda (assembly GCA_000404065.3). NCBI lineage: Eukaryota > Viridiplantae > Streptophyta > Pinopsida > Pinales > Pinaceae > Pinus > Pinus taeda. The sequence goes on along the minus strand of APFE031157682.1, from coordinate 307,487 downwards.
ACCATAGCAATAACAAAGCTCTTCCAGCTGAATCTAAACTACTACATAAGAATAAAGCATCCAATCTAATCAATAACACCCTATCTTTTAATGAACAGGAAATAACTCTTTTCTAATGATTAATTCAATCCACAACATAAATAAATGAAATCAATTGACAGAATTAAGAAGTAATGAAATACATACACGAATTCTACACCAATGAAATTAAATCATCTGTAAAACTTAAAGCCAAATAATTAAACTTGAAATAAAGGAAAAGTAAAAGTATAACATAGGGAATAGCAATAGAATCCACCACTGAATGAGCCCAGGCTGCCAGCGAATACTGCTTAACTACTTCAGAATATCACAAGTGAACAACAACTCAAATTATGTATTAATCATCAAATTCAAATGTCATTACAATGTGTTGTGCTCTTCAAAATCACGCTTCGTATATTAAAATTACAACCCCCTTCAAAAGGGCGAGAATTTCCCCTTTGTAATCAAGAGGTAAAAGAGATAAATGTGATTCCTCAGGATCAGAAGATCCTAAGGAATTCGCAACTAAATGCTATTATCAAACAACATTCCAACTTGCGTTGATCCTCTTGATTCATTCCTTGATTCGTCCACATAAGACGCACTCCTTTTCCCCTGTTTAGCAATTGTTGTTCAATCTTTTGAACAGAAGTTGTTCCCTTTGCCAATTTCTGCATAAAAACAATGAAAGTTAGCTTTGCTTAGTCAAACCGTATCAAAAGCAATTTTATTCATTTCTCATCGAAGTTTTATCAACATCTTACTTTATCAGGGCACAAATGCATAAAAAGGAGGAAAAAGACAGTGTAATCAAGAGTAAACATATACCCATTATGCGGCCCAACAGATGTTAGGAAAAATCCTAGTGATGGGGATCACTTGCGATTGATTAATGGCTAAGGAAATTGGAAAAGGAAATGGATAAGGCTTTGGAAAGGAAAAATGACATTTTTGGCACATTTCTTTATGAAAGTAATGGAAATTAGGAGAAAAGGGATGTGAAGGGTCACAAGTTGCATGTGAGGAGGAAAATGAAGGAAACTAATGGAAAATTAAGAAAGCAGAGGCCTCATTCATAAAAAGGCTTCTGAGGATCAGTTGATAACCTTTTGTCAGTTCAGTGTTGGAGCTCTCTCATTATTCTCTCTCTCTCTCTCTCATACTCTTGGATACTTAGAGTTTTCTTGGAGCACTCTTGGATGGTGTGGCATACTTGGAATTTTGCAAAAAGAAGGCAAAGGAAGAGCAAGAAAGTGCAAGAGGACATTGGGATCAGCAACTACAACGATATTTTCTTATAGGTACCGAGTTGCATATATGTTTTCCTCACTATTTTTGGAATGCATGGCATATGCATGTGGATTATTGGTTATGATCTGTCATAGGCATGGAGGATTGCCCGGATTGATAGTGGATTGCCTAGCCTTTCCATTTCCTATATAGTCATGGAGATTGTGGGTTTATTTCCTTGTTTTGTTTTGGTTGGTTCTCATGTTTCCTTAGCTTGGGTTGAGTTACTAGTTCCTGGAGCCTTAGTTGGAAAAACGCTTTGGAGCCTTGTAACATCTTGGGTTGAGTTACTAGTCACGCAGCCTTGATTGGACAAACGCTTTGGATCCCTTGGTGGGTTGAGTTACTAGTCCTGGAGCCTTGGTTGGACAAATGCTCTAGAGCCCAGAGAAAGTTCTGGGTTGAGTTACGAGTCCTGGAGCCTTGGTTGGAACAAATAGTCTGGAGCCCTGAATGGCTGGGATAGAGACCAATCTGATGATGGTTTTGTGATGTCCGACTATGAGGTGAAATTATTGTTTGATGGGTTGAGGTGGTTGGGCTCTGGAAACCTTGGATGGTTTTGGATTGATGTGTTATATGAGATCCCACAGTCATGTTTGGAATATGGCACGAGGGTGAATGGCTGAAGAGAGATTTGGCTCAATTATTCTACAGTCGGGTAGAATGTGGAAGTCCCATCCTGGGTTTGGATTTTGAATCATCAATATGAGGTTATTTCTCCTTGTATTTCCGTGAGTATTATACTAGTTTATATGTGGATCATATGGCTATGATTTCATTGGTATTTCTATTGATATTATGATGGTTAAATATATGTTTTATGACAGAAGCTATGTATGGTTCTCATCATGTGTTTACTTGGAAATGAATGAACAATGTATCTATGACCTAATGGATGAAATGGCAATTGATGTGTAGAGGCATCAATGCTTCTTAGCAATTCTCAGCTAAGTATGAGACCCCTATGCTGAGGTATGTTTTTTACACCTATAGATTACATATTTGTGATATGTTTGACGAAATGCCTATCATGGCTAATAGGGGTCTAGTGAAGGTCTTATTCAAGTGATTGCATTCATATTGTCATTTCCTTGTTACTTTATTGTTCTAAATATGTCATTCAATTATGGGCACCTAGGCTTTGGGCCTGAAAAAGTGGCTCAAATCCCAAGGACGCTGGCACCACATTGTGCAAAAAAGTCCTTGGACATTGGCTTGCAGGCCTGTGAGAGCATCCAGAGGTTTGTGGACGTTAGCATGCCCATAGAATGAGAGCGTTCAGAGGTCAAGTGGTCCAAAAGCTCAGTGGGATCCAGGGGCTAGTTGGCAAAAAGGTTGGATTGGTTCCCAAGGTTCCTAATGTTGATGTTGAATGTCTATATGGTGTGTTTCCATTTGTTCCACTTCCTCAATGTGACTTAGGAGGTCAAATCATATCATAGTGGCATCTCATCGCATGTTTACCCCGACTGGCATTTTCTTGGGTCGATGTGGGAGGAGGGTGTTACAATTCAACATTTTTAAATTAATGCTAAAAATCCAACTGTGAACGCCTAAATATTTTAAACAAACATTTAAAATCATTGAACCTTATACTTCGAAGCTAGGCTGAGTAACAACTGGCTCCAGTGGGGATGTTGTCCTCCCTGTGAGGCATTAAAGAACCCATAGACCAAGTGCCTAATCCATTCCAAATGAACTTTGAAAATTGCAACCTTTGAGTTGTTGTTTTCCAAACCTGTAAGCTACTCACTCATACTCGCAACTGCAAATCGAAACTAATCCACTTCTGAAAACAAAACTTTGAAATTGACCTCCTTTACATAAATTGGAAACTCTAAATGGAACATGTTGACCACTGGAGTGGCACATGATGATTATATGAAGACTCCGTGCCCAAGGATGAGCCAAAGGACACTTGTACCATCAGATATCATCAGTCAACAGATTTTTTTAACTCTACTTCTATTTTTTCATCATCATTCTTATACCCAAATTCCACACCCTACGAGGAATTGTAATAAGTTATAATAGTAATGATGAGTTTTGAGTATGTAACATACCTAGGATGTTGGGACTCGATCAGCAAATGAGTACACCTTACAGTGTTTTTTTATCTAGTTAATTATCCTTTCTTTTTCAAAGGCGAATAAATTTTTGGGTTTTTTCACTCAGTTTTTACCCCAAAGTCAGGGTGACGGTTTGAAGGTTGAGCCCCTAACACATCTTAGTGTCTAAAGTTGATGTATATTACCATACTATATTACACAAAAAATTACGTGGAATTCGGTTAGGTTTAGGTAGTCATTTTTAAATCTTTTAGATTTCCTGCAGGTCAAAAATTGCAAATAAAATTGTACTTGTAATGTAATAAGTGATGTCTAGAGAAGTTGTACGGGGTATGAGTAATGAAATTTACACTTCTCATCCTCGACTTTCTACTATGACATACTTTGATGGGTTAAACATGTGTTTTGAACCCTCAAACCCCACTTTTCCTAAGTTTAGTGGGAAATCTACCAATTAATTAAGCCAGAAATTAAATAAATGGAGAAAAATAAATATCTATAGATGCTAAATGTTGTGGAAATGAAGTGGAAAACTATGGGGGAGTTAAAGTGAAGTCCCAAGGTGATGTGGACTCCTAAAATCAAGGAAAGGGCATGTGCCTAAATAAAGCCAAATTTATGGATTAAAGGAGAAAGTTGGTTACTTGGAAATTCGAATTTGTGAAGTTAATGCACATTTGGGAGGATTTGGGAGAATATTTGGTGGAGATTTTTGTGGGAAATTGTTTCCACATGGGTTACCACACATATACACTTTTCATTCTATTATAAAATTCGAATTTAGCACCTAAGGGAAGAAGAAAATGATGTGCACTTGCGAGAATTCAATTTTTACACTTGGCATTGGAACTCCATTCAACAAATTCGAATTTAGCACCTAAGGGAAGAAGAAAATGATGTGCACTTGCGAGAATTCAATTTTTACACTTGGCATTGGAACTCCATTCAACAAATTCGAATTCCTCTTTGGGATTGTCACCTCATGCCACTTGTTTAATCACTTCTACATTGGGGTTGGCTCCAATGTCAATTGTCATTGTCATTCTTCATTGGGATTTGCTCCAAACTCTCTATATAATAGAGCCATGGGCTCTCACGTTGTATCATGTAATATGAGCTATTGTGCTTGAGGAGACTCTGCAGGATTGTATTCACTACTTGCAATATAATACAACAATCTTTGGGGTAAAATGTGATGGTGTTCTTCTCCTTGCATGCGTGGTAAATTCTTGACTTGTTGTTATGCTTTTATTTATTTCCTCATGTCATTATTTCTTTCATGTTTGTTTCAAGTCATGTTAGTATGCAGCTATCTCATATTAACATAAGAACTAATTATTTGCTTTAGGAAAATAAATATTCTAGTGGATAATAGATGTATTTCTAGGAATTCTTTCCATTTCACTTATTTAATTTCATGTTGATTTAATGATTTGTGGTGAAGTTTTGTAGATGAATCATTATTTGGTCAAGATTTTCAAGCGTGAGAGGAAATTCTCGGAAGAATCAACCCATTCTTGAAAAATATTCAAGGAGGACCCGCATGTTTTGAATCCCAAAGTCTCATCTATATCTTATTTGTGTCTTGCAGGAATTCTTTCAAGTTTCTTTAAGCTTTTATTTATTGCATCAAAATATCACACTTGGAAAATTTTATTTTTTACATATTGTACTTCATTTATCAATTTCTAGCTATTTCAAAGAGCTAAGTCATGGCTAGTCAAAGAGGAGAGCTTGTTCATACTCTTTGGCCTAGCCTCTTGTAGATTATTTTTGTAACATACTTTGTTGTCATATTGGTCTAACATTTGAGTTATTTTCATATCCTTTTGGGCAATATAGTTTCCATGCTTTGATTTGTAGACTTATTCATCTTGAAAGAATTTATAATATCTTGTGCTAACAATTTAGTGTTTCACTTTTCAGGGTTATTTGGCTTTCCATTTGAAATCATTTCACTTCATTTTAAGCAAAATACAATTTCATTTCTTAAAGAGCAAATACTTAGAGGGCACTGGTTGTTTATATATTTCATGCTTATCTTATGATGGTTATTTCTCATATCAATTTTTTGCTTATAAATCTTAAAGAGATGATCTATTTAACTCTAACAATTCTCCTAGAAACTCACATCCTTTTTAAATTAAATTTTCATTAGGGACCACCCCCCTTAGCCAACCTAGGAGATAACTCAAATGGAGAGAGTCAGGATTAGTGTGATAACCCCTTCTCTGAGTTCCCTGCCACCAACCACACCTTGTGGCGTTGAAGGCTTTTCTCACTGACTTGTAGGTAGGTGTAGGTGGCAAGATCAACATTTTTGGCGTTGTTGTCATCAACAAGTCTTCTTGTACTCGGGAAATTGACTAACTTTTGGTTTTTGCATGTTGGATTTTAGAGTTAGATTCTTGTTCAAGTGGCGACCGAACTTATTTCATTTTCTGCAAAGATTTCTGCCTGAAGCTTACTTCTTGTATATTTCTTGCTAATCTTGGACAAGAGTCTCTCTCTAGTATCCATTTTCTCTTTCAGGTTCAAGCGAGCATGACATCATGAATGATTTTTTTGCCTCTTATGATTTTACTAACATTTTAGGCTATCCAAATTTCATTCTAGATGAAACCATTGAGGCTATTGAAGAGTTGCCTAGTTTTCTAGGTAACAATGCCATCAGTACTGAAACTCACCTTAGGAATTTCCACATTTGTGTGAGAAAATGGTGCCATGATATTAACCATAGGAAATTAAAATGAGACTTTTTATCTTTTCATTAGATGGCGATGCTATGGATTGGTTCATACACTTGCATGTTAACAATTTTGATTCTCTAGAATCAATCATTGATGCCTTTGAAGAAAAATATGGAGATGAAAGAAAGATCAAAACTCAAGTAAATGAGAATGATAAAGATCTCATCAAGGGGTTGACTCAAATGATTAAGGATATGCAACTCAACCAAGCTCAACTCATTAATACCATGTAGGAAAATCATGCACAAGCAATAAAGGCCATGGAAGTAAATCATTCTAATCAGATGACCTCTATTCAAAATAGGTTGGTCGCCATGGAATAAAAACAAGTGCAATTAATCAACACCATGGAAACAAATCATGCCAAGGAAATAAGTGTTATGAAGGTTAGCCAGATCACTTTTCAGAATAGGCTGGAGGAAATGGAAAGATTACAGGTACAAAAATTCCAGCTTAGGACAGATGACAGATGGGAAAAGAACAAATAAACAAATCATAAGCCTCTCGATCCACTGAAGCAATCTTCATCTCATTATGAGGTGTTCATTTACTCCATTGAAAAATGGCTAATTGATGGAGACTTGGATAGCAAGGAAACTGAGGGGAACCAGGTTTATACTTATGAGATTGATCCATCACCCATGTTAGAGCAGGAGCAGAATGGACAAAGGCGGGTCAAAGAAGTCTTGGATACTTTGAATTTTCCATCAGAGCATCTTCAAGTTCGGGCAGAAAGGTCTAATTTGATCACAACAATATCAAAATCACAATCTGTTAAGAAGAAAAGAAAAAAGCAGAAAGGATTTGGTAAATCCGATGACCATGTACAACCCAGTGTTGGGAGAGATCAAAGTCCTAAGATATTCAGAATCGGACACGGCACATCAAAAAAACCACCCATGGATCTGCCCACAAGTAAGCAGGTTCTAAGCACAAACTTCATTGAGGACATCTGATGCGATGGGACATCTTTTGTATCATATTTCTAATCTTATCCCTTGTCATTTTTGTTTAATTAGTTTTATTTCAAGAATAAATTGTCATGTATGCTCTTAGAATAAATTTTCATTTCTTCATTTTTGTACTTTATTTCATTTGATGATATTTTGAATGGATATTGTTGATTCCAGGTTCTTGCACACTATCACTTTGTATCATAATACATCCTCATATGGAGCCAAATGTTGACCACTGGAGTGGTACCTGATGATTATATGAAGACTCCATGCCCAAGGATGATCCAGAGGATGCTTGTACCATCAGATATTATCAGTTAACAGAGTTTTTAAACTCTACTTCTATTTTCTCATCATCTTTCTTGTACCTAGATTCCACACCCCATGAGAAATTGTAATAAGTGATAATAGTAATGAGAGTTTTGAGTATGTAACAGGCCTAGGATGTTGGGACTCGATCAGCAAACGAGTACACCTTGTAGTGGTTTTTTATCTAGTTAATTATCCTTTCTTTTTAAGAGGTGAGTAATTTTCTGGGTTTTTTCACTCACTTTTTACACCAAAGTTGGTATGACGGTTTGAAGGTTGGACCCTAATACATCTTAGTGTCTAGAGTCAATGAATATTACCATACTAGATCACACAAAAAAATTCGTGGAATTTGGTTAGGTCTAGGTAGTCATTTTTTATTTTTTAGATTTCCCACAAGTTAAAAACTACAAATAAAATTGTACTTGTAATGTAATAAGTGATGTCTAGAGAATTTGTATGGGGTATGAGTAATGAATTTACACCTCTCACCCTCAACTTTCTACTATGACACACTTTGATGGGTTAAAAATGTGTTTTGAACCCTCAAAACCCACTTTTCCTAAGTTTAGCGGGAAATCTGGTAATTAATTAAGCCATAAATAAAATAAATGGAGAAAAATAAATATCCACACATGCTAAATGTTGTGGAAATGAGGTGGAAAATTATGGGGAAGTTAAAGTGAAGTCCTAAGGTGGTGTGGACTCCTAAAATTAAGGAAATTACATGTGCTCAAATAACTGGCATTAAAGGAGAAAGTTGCTTACTTGGAAATTCAAATTTGTGAAGTTAATGCACATTTGGGAGGATTTGGGAGAATACTTGGTGGAGATTTTTGTGGGAAATTGTTCCCACATGGGTTACCACCCATATACACTTATCATTCTATCATAAAATTCAAATTTGGCACATAAGGGAAGAAGAAAATGATGTCCACTTACCAGAATTCGATTTTTACACTTGGCATTGGAGCTCCATTCAACAAATTCGAATTTCTCTTTGGGATTGTCACCTCATGCCACTTGTTTAATCACTTCTACATTGGGATTGGCTCCAACGCCATTTGTCATTGTCATTCTTCATTGGGATTTTCTTCCAACTCTCTATATAATAGAGCCATGGACTCTCACATTATATCATGTAATACGAGCTATTGTGCTTGAGAAGACTCTACAGGATTGCATTCACTACTTGCAATATAATACAACATTCTTTGGGGTAAAGTGTGATGGTGTTCTTCTCCTTGCATGTGTGGTAAATTCTTGACTTGTTATTATGCTTCTATTTATTTCCTCATGTCATTATTTCTTTCATGCTTGTTTTAAGTTATGTTAGTATGCAACTATCTCATATTAGCATAATAATTAATTATTTTCTTTAGGAAAAAAATCTTATAGTGGATAATAGATGTATCTCTAGGAATTATTTCCACTGCACTTATTTAATTTCATATCGATTTAATGATCTGCGGTGAAGTTTTGTAGATGAATCATTATTTGGTCAAGCTTCTCAAGCATAAGGGAAAATTCTCAGAGGAATCTACCCTTTCTTGAAAAATATTCAAGGAGAACCCACATGTTTTGAATTCCAAAGTCTCATCTATATCTTATTTGTGTCTTGCAGGAATTCTTTCAAGTTTCTTAAAGCTTTTATTTCTTGTTTTTACGTATTGTACTTCATTTATCAATATCTGGCTATTTCAAAGAGCTAAGTCATGGCTAGTCAAAGAGGAGAGCTTGCTCATACTCTTTGGCCTACCCTCTTGTAGATTAGTTTTGTAACATACTTTGTTGTCATCTTGGTCTAACATTTGAGTTATTTTCATATCATTTTGAGCAAGATAGTTTCCATGATTTGATTTGTAGACTTATTCATCTTGAAAGCATTTATAATATCTTGTGCTAACAATTTAGTGTTTCACTTTTCAGGGTTATTTTGGCTTTCCATTTGAAAGCATTTTACTTCATTTTAAGAAAAATAAAATTTCATTTCTTAAAGAGAAAATACTTAGAAGGCACTAGTTGTTTATGTATTTCATGCTTATCTTATGATGGTTACTACTCATATCAATTTTTTGCTTATAAATCTTAAAGAGATAATCTATTTAACTCTAACAATTCTCCTAGAAACTCACATCCTTTTTAAATTAACTTTTCATTAGGGACAACCCCCTCTAGCTAACCTAGGAGATAGCTCAAACAGAGAGAGTCAGGATTAGTGTGACAACCCCTTCTATAAGTTCCCTGCCATCAACCACACCTTGTGGGGTTGAAGGCTTTTCTCACTGACTTCTAGGTAGGTGTAGGCGGCAGAGTCAACAGAACTAAACATTAAACTGGAAAAGTAAATTGAAAACTAATTGCTACTAAAATGATGCTCAAGTCTATGAGCTTATTCATGTACAACTTCCTACCCTATTCTAACTAGTCAAATTCAAGGTCAATTAATCTCAAATTTCTAGTGCAACCAATCAAGTAAATGGCCATTTGATTGCAACATATTTGGATTTTCATCAGTTAGAAAGAAACATTCAAAAAATGACAACTCAACATTAGAACTAAATCCATCTCCAAGCTTCATCCATTTTAAAACATTTCCACTGACTGTTTCCAAAAATTCCACAAAATTCTCTTTTCATGATGATCAGAACATACTTGAAAAAGGGTCTTTAAAAACATGGACTATTTGTTTCTCTTGATGATCAACAAAAAGACAAGAATATCCTTCATCTTTCACTATTGGTTGTTCTATGTCAAGAAGTTTTTCATTTGGTTGATCCTTAAGAAAAATTTCATTCACATTAGAGAAAAGAATTGCACATTCTTGAAATGTTCAAATGCAACATCCACATCATTTAAAATTAGAGTTTCCAAAGCTAACCCTTCACATAATTTAGCAGAAAAACCATCTAGATTTTCATAAGGGTCTAAGACAATTTTTTTATCACTATTTTCTTGAAAGTTATGATGGTCATTTTGTTGCAAAGAAGGGATGATTTATTGATCTTGTAGCCTAAGATTCTCATGTTGAAGTTTCTAAGTTTACTTAGTTAGAAACCCTCCATGCACTTTATCTTATTTATTCCTACATACTCGTTATTTTCCTTAACAAGTTATTTACAATGTAAATACTAAAAAATAAACACTAGAGCATGCTCAACATATTATAGTTCAACAACTAAAAGAAACAAAAACAAACACACCATATGACACCATTATTTTTGGACTAATGTCCCCGGAAAAACCCAATGTGGGAAAATCGGTGCAACTATCTGAGGGTTTTCTTATTAAGCAATATCAAAGTACAATCTGGGTGCCAAAACTGGCCTACCCAACAGAGAATTTCCTTGGCAATAATACCTTTATGTTTTTGACAATTCTACTGGCTGAAACCCCAGATAATCCTTTCGGAAGCTACTCAGCACCAATCTGCCCTAGAAACCCCAACATCAGCCTCTCTCTGAACCAAGTCAGCCCCTCTCTGCCTCACATTGGCCCTGCATCACCCCGGATGGGTCTGCATCAGCCCTGGGAGGCCCTGTGTCAGCCCTATGGCCCTCTGCACCAGCAATGCTGGCCTCTTCGAGGCTCTGTGCAGCTCTCGGCTACCTCTGCATGGCCCTGTGTGAGCCCTGGCTGGCTCTGCATCACTCTCCTTCGCTACTGTCCTGCTCTCCTGGCACTATCTCTCCCTCTTTGTCTCTTTGTACCCAAATGCCCCTAAGTTTCATTTCCCAATCACTAATTATATCTCTCTTAGCGAACCCTGCTCTGGAGAATAGAATGACTGATCACTCTAGTGTGTTCTCCAAGTGACCCTCAAGCCTCCTCTTATGCTTTTCCTGTTGACATATCAATGACTGAGATTAAGTCCCTAATCAACGGTTAGGATTAGATCTGGCTTGATCCATGTATCTTGGACCATTCTAACACAGTTTCATATTAATTCCCATTTTATTTTCCCTAAGTTTAGACTTAGGGACTCCATTCAAAATATTAATTATTTTAATATCTCCTGATCTGTTTAGAATTTGCCCAAACCCTTTCTGGGTATTGGAGATCTCATGTGTCCCAACCTCTCCACCAAAATTCGTGGCTAGAGCACATTTGATGCTACCCCAAATCAACACTCCCTCTTAGCAAGGACTATGCTCTAGCAATACTCCTCACTAAGTATTACTATGATCATACGACATCAGTACTTGTGCTAATGTTAGGCCTTCCTACCCAACATCCTCTGCATTGTTGCATCCTGTACTGCTACCCATGGTTCTTCCACTGCCATTGCTGCATCTGTACGATAGCTCCCTCTACATCCATGTTGTTGTTGGTCCTTTCTCCCAGCACTACATCCGCACTGCACCTCCTCTCATCATGTTGCATCGTGCTACCTACTGTTGCACTGCAACTTAGTTACTGAGAAGTAAGTAATTTCTCTCCCAAACTAACCTCTATGTTGGACTATAGACACCCATTGATGTTGAAGCTTCCTCTGCCGCTGACAAGTGCTCCCTCTCTAATCTTGCACTGTTGCACACCTCTCTGTGCCATCCTGCACTGGTGCAACACTCTTGTGCCTCTCACACTGCTGCAACCTGCTCGCCTCGTGCTGTCTCAGGACTCCTGCACTATAGCTCTCTCTGTCACTTCATCCACATCCATCTCTACCCGACTCAACTAGTCTTGCTACTCCTCTTCGAGGCTCCTGTAGCAAGGTCTAATCCAAGAGGCTGGGTACCTCAAGGATCCTGCCCCTCATCGCCCGTAGTCCACCTGACTATAGCTCGATGTCTCCCCACTTCTTCTCAAGTGATACGTGTGCACTCATAGCACAGTCATCATCTATCAAAACTTCCTTCTATGCCCGTGTTGGCGCTGCCTTAGTCTCGGAAGACTCTCCCTTACTCTTTTTCTGTGGACACTGGGTCGCATAATGACCCATCTCCCCACAGTGGAAACACTTGATCTTGGATAGATCCTTCTTCTTCCACTTCTCTTACTTTCTCTCAGATGCTAGGGCCACATCTTTCTCCTCCTGCTTGACTTTGATCCCCTTGCCACTGCTACCCATCTTCGACTATTGTCTGATCTCTTCTTGACAAAGAGCTTCCCACATCTCATCCCAAGGTGGGAGAGTTCCTCTGCCCAGTATAATCTAGACAAGCACCTCCCAGTCTTCTAAGACAACATTCAGGGTTGTCCTTACCATCAGCTCTTGATCCGGTGTCGCATCTATAACAGTCAACTGATCTCGGATCTCATTCAGTCCTCCGAGGAAGGTGTCAATCAGTTCTCCTTTCTTCATCAGATACGACCTCAACTATTCTCAAGAAACATTCTTCTCTATACAGAAGTATGTACTGGTACAACTTCTTGAGAGTCTCCCACCTCTCAAATGTTGTTTCCTTCTCGGCTATGTGTGGACTACATGATCCTTGACCCTGTCAAGGATAATTCTCTTGGCCCTCGCCATCGCCTCCTCGTACTTGTCATTATCATTAGGGTTGACTGGGATAGCTATTACCTTCAAGTCGAAGTTCTTGAAACGATTCATGTCAAGTACGGATAAGATTCTAGCCTTCTAGACTTCGAAGTTCGATGCTCCGTCCAGTTTATCCTGGTCTCTTACTCCATGTAGTGCCATGATGCTCCTCTACTTCCCTCCTAGAAGTTATGTGTTTGACTCCTCTGAGTCTCTACTTCCCATCTGGAAGTTCTCTTCTTGCCTCCCTCTGAGTGCTGATTTCCCTCTTGGAAATCCTTCTGTCGCTGTCGAGATGCCTCCTACTTTGATCGTCTTGTGCAACAGCACCACTGATCCGGGTTCCTCGGCTAGAAACCCTCGGTAGCAACTCCTCTAGCCTTGCTCTTTCAGGTACTGTTCTGACTACAATACCTCGCCAGCTCCACTCTGCAATATTCCCGCAGCCTTCTAAACCCCAGCAACCTGAAGATGAGAGCTCTTAGGCTCTGCGCAATCCCGGCACCAGCAACCCGGCCTGCTCAACCAACTGCATTAGCCCTCCCAGCTACTGCGTGGCTCTGCATGAGGCTTCTTTTGCCTTCCTTAGCCTCTACCCCGCCTCTTCATGGCTCACCCTTGATGATGCAGGCACTGCGTCACCCTTCCTTGTTGTTGCTCTGCTAGAAATAACTTCTATCATCTTAGGATAACTGTTTTCTGTTGCTATTGCTCTGCTTGGCTGATGTCCTTTAGTCCTCTTGTGATATGCAATCATTCTCTAATACCATGTTGAAGTTTCTAAGTTTACTTAGTTAAAAACCCTCCATGCACTTTATCTTATTTATTCCTACCTACTTGTTATTTTCCTTAACAAGTTATTTGCAATGTAAATACTGAAAATAAACACTAGTGCATGCTCAACATATTACAGATCAACAACTAAAAGAAACAGAAACAAACACACCATATGACACCATTATTTTTGGACTAATGTCCCCAAAAAAACCCAAATGTGGAAAAACCAATGCAGCTATCTGAGGGTTTTCTTATTAAGCAATATCAGAGTACAATTTGGATGCCGAAACTAGCCTACCCAACAGAGAATTTCCTTGGCAGTAATACCTCTCTGTTTCTGACAAATCTACTGGTTGAAACCCTGGATAATCCTTCTGGCAACTACTTAGCACCAATCTGCCCTAGAAACCCCAGCATCAGCCTCTCTCTGAACTGCATCAGCCCCTCTTTGCCTCATGTTGGCCTTGCGTCACCTCGGATGGGTCTGCGTCAGCCCTAGGAGGCCCTTCGTCAGCCCTTTGGCCCTCTGCGTCAGCAACATTGGCCTCTCTGAGGCCATGTGCAACTCTCGGCTACCTCTATGTGAGCCCTGGCTGGCTCTGTGTCACTCTCCTTAGATACTGCACTGCTCTCTCGGCACTATCTCTGCCTCTTTATCTCTCTGTACCCAAATGCCCCTCAGCTGCATTTCCTGATCACTAATTTTATCTCTCTTAGCAAACCTCACTCTAGAGAATAGAATGATTGATCACTCTGGTGTGTTCTCCAAGTGACCATCAGGCCTCCTCTTATACTTTTCCTGTTGACATATCAACGATCAAGATTAAGTGCCTAGTCAACGACTAAGATTAGATCTGGCTTGATCCATGTCTTTTGGACCATTCTAACACAGTTTCATATTAATTCCCATTATTTTCCTTAAGTTTAGACTTAAGGACTCCATTAAAAATATTAATTATTTTAATATCTCCTTATTTGTTTAGAATCTACCCAAACCCTTTCTGGGTATTGGAGATCTCATGTGCCCCAGCCTCTCCACCAAATTTCATGGCTAGAGCACATCCAATGCTAACCCCAAATCAACACCTCAAAATATGAAACTTCATGTACATCAACTTGAAACAATGGGTACACAAGTAACCTTTTATGTGAACATGAATTACAAATTTCTTGAGCAACAAATTCAATAGGTGTTTGAAAAATATTATCCTTAATACATTCATCAATAACTAGAAAATCAAGATGGAATTCTTTATCACGTGCCTTTTAAGTCTTATTGTCTTGGAATACATCCTGATGTTGTTGAGAATAAGAGTTTTCAAAAGAACTTATAATCCTTTCTTTTTCAATCATTGACCCAAAAGATGAATAAAATGATTGACTATCCATTTGATTTTGTTGATCTGTTAAGGTTTGACAAGAATATTGAAAATTTTCATCGTTCTCAGTGGATAAAATTTGAATGCTAAGGTCCTGATTTTCTACATTTACAATCAAGGAAGACACTATGTTATGTTGGAGATCTTGCTAAATATGATGGCAATTATCCTCTACTATTCCTTCCTGTTGTTTACAAGGGTTTTCACAAAAGGCCTCGATGATTTCTTCATCCTTTTCATCACCATAAACTTTTTCCAGGTATTGTATGAAACTTTCAAAATGTTCACAACAATTTTAAACCAACGATAAAGATGGATAACATTATCTTTATTTTTCATAAAATATTGTATGAAAATCCTTTAAAGAGCTTAAACTACCGGGTGGTAATTTTCCATACCATGATTTTGTTTCTCCATGTAGGGTGACCATAAACATCTTCACGAGACAATATTCATGCAATTCAAACCCAAGCTTACATGTATGTATATGAAATTTAATCAGATGCATAGCAACACCATTTCCTTCTTCATCTTTAAATCTCGACAAATTTGTTTGCCAATCTATATGAGACAAACGATTTGGAAAACCAAGAATATGAGCACAATTCATAGGAGCATACCTTTCCGATTGAGAATCCTTCTTGATCTAGTGGAGTCACCCTTGATACTCTTTAATTTACCGATCTTCAAACAGTGCCATTAGTAATTTGATCTTTAGATCTCGATGACAATGTAGTCGCCAGGTGAAAGATGCTCAACCTTTTTGTGTTTGTTCTGTGTTCAACATCAAAGAGAATATTTGTTCAATATTGTTCTCCAAGGGAATATTTCACTTTCCCTGGAAATGGTGCCCAAATGTTATCACTCCGTAATTTTCCCAGCCACGGGAGGAAAACCAGAGAGGTAACCTTCAAAACCACTTTAGACTTGGAAGTTAGCACATCTAAGTCAAACATGGCTCTCTCCTAATCTCAGCGATAGGACTGCTAGCTTTAGGGATTAGTGGCCATATTTGATAAAAGAGGGTTTGGTAGGGCTAAGAAGACTTCCATTGGGCATGGAGTCAGAAATGAAACAACAATCTAAAACCTCAAGACTGGAGCACATAAACATGTAGAAATTAGAGGCAGGGTATATAACATTCCCTCAAACCTTATGTTGTTGAAAAATGGAAGTTGAAAAAGAAATGACAACCCATTGAAGTAGATCACTAGCTTGGTGAATTATGAACTCAACTTTATTTGGAAAAGATGACATCTTAAATCATGATAAGGAGTATTGAAATATGAATTCCTTAAGCATCTATTTCATTTAGATGTATGAGAAGAAAACATTAAATGATAACAAAGAGGGAAAAACATTCACCAAGAAAACTGACTATGGATTTTCATAACAAGAATCTCTGACGCAATGTATAAATCACACTGTTGGAAATATTTGTTGATGAGAATCAAGACTGAGTACAAAGCACAGGGGTCTCTCCCCAAATCCAAATCCCAACCTTGTACATTACACAAATGATAGTTTTTATAGAATACTTACAAATTGTTCAAGATCCAAAAATAATGGATCTCAAACCTCTTCATCTAACTGTAGCTTACTAATTCGAAAAAATCAAGGAGGAGATAATATCTGATGCCCAAGTCGAATTTGATGAGGTTGCCTTCAGCTATTGACTTGGCATATTTATAGGAAACAAAATTTCAAAAAATATGGAAAATAGGCCTCAAATATACATTTAAATATCTCAAACCATGATAGATGTTATAAAAATGAGAGAGGTTTTTATAAATGAGACTTTTACCTCCAAAAACCTCTTTTTGTTTTAAAACATTTGTTTCCATCTATTTGGAATCCATGCCCAAAGTTGATGATTAAAACAAGAAATTATTTAAGATTTAAATCTACAAAAATGGGCTGCAATATTCCAAACCATGACACTTGTGCAAAATAAGAGAGAGGTTATTTTAAATGGGACCATTCCCGATAAAAACCTCTTTTAGTTTTCAAAAATTCATTTCCAGTTGTTTGTAAACACCACTTGAAGACAATGACTAAAATAGGAAAAAACAGAGTGTTTCCACCATGTGCCATTTGATGATAGGTTGTGCTGACAACTATTTTGGTAGCGCCACTTGTCGAATGATGATAGGATAGGTGGCAATCTCAGAACCCTTTATCTTGAAACTAAAATGTGATTTTTCTAGCGCTCGCTTGTCCTAGTACCTAGCCTTTTGCTAACATGTGAGTTGTAAGTG